>PVKY010000283.1:0-57403 GCA_004027775.1 Bradypus variegatus | reverse complement strand
CATAACATACAATCATCCATGGTATACAGTGAGCCGTTCACAGTATGATCATCTAGTTATGCGTTCACCACCACAATCTATTTCTGAACATTTCCCCCACATCAGAAAGAGTCAGAACAAGAACAAAAAACTAAAAATGAAAAAAGAACACCCAAACCATCTCCCCATCCCATACCATTTGTCATTTAGTTTTTATCCCCATCTTTCTACTCATCCATCTATACACTAAAAAAAAGGGGGTGTGATCTACAAGGTTTTACATGAAAATATTTTCTGTAAGCATTTCTAATTTGAGGGCCACTGATAAGATTTTTTATATACTATATGTATTCACAAAAAGAAATACCTTGTACATTCTTGGTTATTTATAAAATTCTGTTTATGAAATAACTTTGCCTCTCTCATTTAAGAAGTTTCCCCACAGATAAGTTTTTGGCAGCCAATTTCTAGACTAGCATCTTTACCATCATTATCAATTATTCTCTGGTCCTGACTTAGATTGTTTCAGGTCTCACAGCTCTGCTCATAAAACCTGCTCAGTGAGACCTTATGCCAGTAAATATAAATATATTTAAATTTTAATTTTGAGGTAATTATCTGTAGCCTAAGTGTGACAGGCAATAGCAGCTTTTTAGATTAAAAATCATTTTTAAAAAATACATAATTTCTAAAGAACGCATTTTGGGTAAATGTTTAGCTATCGATAAAAGTGTTCTGTGTTTCCATGTTCTTATTGGAACAACTCTTTTCCAGTGTATTATGCGTCAGGGTGCAGCATTGCTAAATTTCCAGAAGATGGCGTAGTGATAACACAGACTTTCAAAGACCAAGGTAAAGAATGCCTTTCCTGTGCTTCTTGGTTTCTTTTCTTTTTCTTCTTCTTTTTTTTAATAAGAGCTTTACTGAATTTATGTACCATAACATTCATCCTTTTAAAGTACACTAGTCACTGGTTTTTGGTTTGTTTATAATATTGTGCAGCCATCACCCTATCTAATTCCAGAACATTTTCATCACCCCAGAAAGAAACCCTGCACCATTGGCAGTTTTTATTTCCTTATAAATTTATTGCAATATTATTTGCATGTACCTCTTGAGGCAAGACTTTTGGGTAGGGGCTCTGGAGATAGAGATAGGAAAAACAGCCTCCTGCTGATGACCTGAATCTACGTACATAGTGACTACTGCAAAATACATCTAAGTCCTGCAGGAGAGAGGCTTTTGGATATTAATTGTGGTTTTTGTTTTTTTTTAAATACCTTCAAAGCTGCTTGAATTTTTTGTTACTCTTTATAAATTGTGCTGTCTCTATGCTCTGTGATTCTGATGATCTCACTTGAGAGATCTTGCTGCTCCAAGGAAGCCTAGAGAGCAAGTCTCTGCTCAGCAGGAGAGCAGGAAGCCATCAGCCTGCCCCAGGAGGAGAGCAGGGCCAGTGAGCGGCAGCCACAGGGTGTTGCTCCTGCAGCCTGGCTCTCCAGAGCTGAGATTTCATGCCACTTTTGTGCCCTGCGGGAGCTGTGAGATGCTACAAAGCCAAAACGAAGGGCTTGTGAAAAGCAACGAGGTGGATTGATTTCCTCCTGCAGGCTGAATTGCAGAACCAGAGGCCCCCTCCGTTTTAAAGTTAACGATTGTCTGTAATTGGAAGTTGAAGACAGTTTAATTAGTTGAAAAAGATGAAAAGGCCGCACTTCTCACTTGTGTGTTTGCAACTGCAAGGGCAAATTTATTTTTAGAGTCTGCCCATTTGTGTTACCTGGAAGTGGTTTTTCCTTTCATCAAAGCAAGGTCAATCAATAAATAGATCTGTTTCAAAGGGTTATAGTTTAACTTGCAGCTCACAGATACTCATGTCTTCCCAGTCACTGGGCAGAATTTACATGGGGTTAGTGATTCTTCCTAAAATTGGTTTCTCCAGTGTGGTGTCACTTCCAGTACTAGGTGCACACAGTGGGTAAAAACGGGTTTCCGTGCTGGCTTCTTACATCCAGCGGGTCATTGTTCGGCAGATGGGGTGGGAATCAAAATTAGCTTGAAGGATGCATACTACAGTCTGGAAATAAAATTAATTACCTAGAAATCCCTTTTAAGGGGTTTTATTTCCAAAAAGGCTTTATGTTGAATAATTGGGGTACAAAATCAGAATTTGGAAATTTGGGTTATACTGGGTCGGAAATTATCCCTTTGTTAGAAACAGCCCCGTCACACCCCGAGGCCACGGCTACGTGGCAGTGCAGTGTGCTTGTCCCCCCTCTTCTTACTGCTCTGTTCCGCCTCCAAAGGAAATCTTGTTTGCTCTTCCACTTAGCTCTCAGCGGGGTTGCACGTAGAGAGCATGAAATGCTGCATTTTATGGCTCAGATATTTTAAATGTTATTAACACGTCAAATACCAGATTCCAGTGAAGATGTCCATCATTTTCTAGTGCTGAAGAAAGCACCTGCTTTAGGGAAAAAGCCTCCTAGATTATGTGGTACAGGCAGGTACCTGTGGCATTTGCACATTTTTTACTTTTGAATATGTTACTCATTTTAAATTGTGTCTTCTGTTTAGACAGATGTAAGAAGGCATGCTCTCCAAGGTTCTGCTGGTGGGACATTTGTATTTGTAAAACTAAACTTTAAAATATTACTTGGACATATGCTTTAAGAATTAGTTAAACTTGTCATAGCTTTCAATGATAAAACACAAAACCCGTGTATAAGTACACATAGAGCTCTGCCCGTAGACATGTTAGTTGCTGGCTGTTTGCCCCTTGTAAATACGGTCCAGAATACGAGGGGACAGTGCTGTGGGTGGTTGTTTTTTTGTTATTTGGGGGATTAAAAGGGAGAAATAACAGTTTCAAGATTGAGAACCAAATATTCCAACATTTCAGGTGAAAATGAAAGAGAATGGAATTAATGAGCTTTGCTAAAACTCAATGACATTTAAAGACACTGTTTTCCTATCTAAAAGTTTGTATGGTTTAGATGGAATATTAGATTTTGCTAAGATTCTTTATTTGTCAAATGGATTAAATCTCAAGGTAATTTGTAACTGGAAAGAAATTCGTTCCTCAGCAGACATGCTCCTCGTTGTTTCTGTGCTTGTGTTTTCAGGACTGGAGGTCTTAAAGCAGGAAACGGCAGTTGTTGAAAATGTTCCCATTTTGGGGCTGTATCAGATCCCTGCTGAGGGCGGGGGTCGGATCGTGCTGTACGGGGACTCTAACTGCTTGGACGACAGTCACCGCCAGAAGGGTAAGAAGTGGCTGTGGTGCCCGGGTGGGATGGGCCTGGGCTCCCCGTCACCCCCCACGGGAGCGGCTCAAATGCTGGCAGAGAGAAGGTCTCGCAGGCAGAGCTGGAGATGCCCCGGCAGCTGTGCTTGCTTGGGATTTTCCGAAAGGTGTCTCAGTTTGGACACATTTAATAAAACAAAACTGCTCTTGCTGGCTGGTTGCCCTTCTCCAGCTTCACCCTCCCCAGCGTGAGCAGTCGAGACCCTGCCCTGGCTTTCGGCACTCCCGGCAGTTCCCCTTGGGTGGCCTGCACTGCCCCGGCACTGCCACAGGAGATGCCCTCCACCTTGACCTGCTGTTCCCAGCAGGGGTTCCTGGAGGCCCCGCACTGACCACACCCCCCAGATGGAGAATCTCGTCTTTTCAAGCCTTTGTCATGGGGGGCAAGGCAGAGAGGGGGGCATGTCCTTTTTACCCCAACTCTTCCTTGTCCCTGTCTCGCCATGCACCTCCTCATTTGGAGTGCTGAGCTGGGTTACAGACTGTTTTTCTCATTTTGTAAAGGAGGAAATGGAGCGATGAAAGCGTTACATGTTTTTACCTGGTAAAGTAGTAAAAGCAGGAACAAAACCTAGTTTCTTAACTCAGATCACTGGAGACCTGGGACTGGGGGAGGGCGATACAAGCTAAGATTTGCAGAATGAAGAGGCCAGACTGAAAAGAGAACAAGAACCCCGAAGCGTGAACAGGGGGTTGTGCCCCCTCCACATTCTCTCTCTGATTTTAAGTTGCAGTTGACTGAATGTCTGGCATTTTATGTGAGTCCTTAGAATGCAGTTGGTCTTTTTAAAAATCAGAAGTAAGGGTTAATGTGACAGTTGAAAGAAGATTCATGTTTTTCTTCCATAGAGATTTTCTTTTAAGACTTGAGCTCTCCTGGGAAGAGTCTGTATTAAAATCTCAAATGCCTGAGGAGACCCTCCTAGCCCTGAAATTTCAAACGACAGCACTGAAGCTCTTTCAGGGGCTTTGAGCACAGGCTCAGAGGAGCTCTTCAGCGAGAAAAAAGTGCTTAACGGTGTTTTGTTCTCTTGTGAGCCCAGCCTAGCCCGGGTTGGGGTTAATGGTCCTTCAGGTGGGCAGACCCGGCAGAAGCAACATGGAAACAAAGATTTCAGGTTGAAAATCAGCATAGCAGCCTCCGTCTCCTGATGCGGGGCTCTTGGAATGGGCAATGCCCTTGATCGTGGTGCAGCCTCCAGGCTCCCTGTTGAGTCCCTGAAAAATAACCAACCGTTCTCTGCTTTCGTCATTTGCATTTGGGAGCCCAGGGACCCTCCCCACTGGTGCGGCCCTCTTCACCCTCATGGTGGCCACAGCCGGCCCCATCCCTGCCGAGGAGAGCCCCCAGGCGTGGGCAGAGGGCATGGGCCCACTTCCCCCTCAGCCTGCTCCCCAGGCCCCACCTCTGGACCAGTCTGCACTCTGAGGACGTCACGTGGCCTGCATCTCTGAGCGCCCGTCTGTCTGCCTACACGAGGGGCCAGAGCCACAGGCAGGGTCGGGCAGTGGCACCATGGGCACCCAGAGCATGGGGGCGCAGGGCCAGAGCCCAGAGTTGGTCGTGTTGGCACATGGTGGGCTGGGTGGGCTTGGCTGCTCATGCTTCAGGACGCAGGGTTCTCGCAGGGGTGCCTGGAACATGTCGGGTTTGTTTGGCCTAAACCGTTCACCTTCCATGTCCCCCCTTGTGTGGGGGTTGTTTTTCTTTTCATGTTGAGGTTCCTTTTAAAAAATTCTTAATTCCTAAACCGCCTGCTTGTTAAATCCACAGACTGCTTTTGGCTCCTGGACGCTCTTCTTCAGTACACCTCGTATGGAGTGACGCCGCCCAGCCTCAGTCACTCTGGAAGTCGGCAGCGGCCCCCCAGCGGAGCAGGCTCTGTCCTTCCAGAGAGGATGGAAGGTGAGTGGGCCGAGGGAGCTGCAGCCAAGGGTGATGGGACCAGGCCTGACATGGTGCTTCTTCAGGAAATGGTCATGCTTGCCAGAAAACGGAGCCAGTTGGCATGTGCCAGCGACGTTCTTTTAAACAGTTGTGGATACCATAATAGCCGGTAGCCGCAACCCAGTGACTGAATCCCCTCCAACAGAACGGGTACTTACCGAGAGCCCGTGGGGGACCAGGTACTCGCACGCGCAGCTGTCTGTCCTCCCACGGCTTTGTGTTCACGCACACGGCCCTGCTTCTCCGGGGTGGGGTGGGGGGACTGGGCTGTGGTGGGTTTGGGCAACACCAGTGAGAGCTTTTGAGCCCTTACCAGGCACCAGCTTCTCGCCCTCCAGGGAAGAGATACTGTTATTTCTAGCTTACAGATGAAGAAACAAGCCCAGAGAAGTCCAGTGGCGGCTCGTGGTCCCCCAGGTGTTTGTGCAGTGGAGCTGACGGGTGCTTCCGATGGCACACAGCTGGCCACACGTGCAATTGTCTGTTTGCTAATAGCCATGTAAAAAAAGTACATACAGATCATATTCATTTTAGTAATAGACTTTAGCCCAGGGGATCAAAAATGACCATTTCAGCCCCTGCAACAACCCCATTTCACTTGCTCGGTGGCCACATGTGGCTGGTGGGGTCAGTACTGCAGAGTGGAGCTCTAAGAACTGTTAAGAAGTTTTGAATTTTTAAAATACAAAGTTTTTTGATTGGCTGGTTTGGTGTTTGGTTGGTTGTTTCTCTGGGCTGGGAACTAAACCCTCTAGAAGGGAAAGACCTTTACGCGAAGGGCGCACACACACGGGTTCGATTCCTCGAGTAGAGCCTTGTATGGGTAGCTGAGGGTCTGTGAACGTTGACCCCCGCTAGTGCCAACCTGCTGCCGGCCATTGTAAAGGGCCAGTCTGCTCTGAGTTCCTCACTCGCCCTCAGCAGTGAGCGCACAGGTTGCCTCGGAGAAGCCAGTCCGGTGTCAGTCCTGAAGGCCCCTGGTGGGAAAGACCCCTGGAAGCCAGGGTAGCGGCCATAGTGCGGCCCTGATGGCAGGAGAGCAAACGGGCAAACTGTGAAAGCCTTGCTTGTCCCTCATGTTTTAGTAACGGTGCTGATTTCCTCTGTTGCTGCCTGTGCTCACTGCAGGGAACCACCTTCACCGGTACTCCAAGGTTCTCGAGGCCCACCTGGGAGATCCAAAACCCCGGGCCCTGCCCGCCTGTCCGCACCTGTCTTGGGCCAAGCCCCAGCCGTTAAACGAGACGGCTCCCAGGTCAGTGTTCTCCTGGTGCTTTTCCATTCTTTGTGCAGCGTTTGTGATTCATTACTTTATGTTTTAATGAGAGAATGGAATTGTCCAGACATTACTGAATAATCAGATCTTCTGATTTATCATTTTGTGATGGTTATTTAAATTAGTGGGCTGCCATATTGACCTTTAGAAAAAGGTTACTTTGGTGTATCCTGCATGAAGACAGTGCTTTGGATTATTAGAATTCAGTTTGATTCAGTTGATTCGGGTTAAAGCTGTGACCCAGCAGGGGAGGGCACTTGAACTGCAGCACTGACCCATTTGGGTAGGGAGTCGACACTCCCCTTGGGAGCCGTCTTACCCGTCTGAGGTGTTGGACTCTATAAACCACAGGGAGGTCCTTTCTTACATCATATCCGAGGAGCAGAGAGTCCCGAGTACAAGTGTGCACCTGTGGCCGTGGCCTGGCTACGGGGAGTGCTCTTCAGTCGTTGGCTTCCTGGGCACACTGTCCCTGCCTGGGGAAGGCCACCGTGCTGTTCACTCTTGGGGCCGAGTGAGCGGGCTCCGCTTGGTGGTCCTGCCTCTCCAGTTCTCTCCTCCCTGTTTCTCTCGCTGCCGCCCCCCGGCCTGGGCAGGACCATGTCCTGCGCCAGCAAAGACAGCAGGAGCTTTTCATGTTTGGCGAAGCAGGGACTGGTGTCCCAGGGGTGGCTGTCAGGGCAGTCACCCCTCCCTCTCCTCTGAGCGCCTGCTGCTCGAGCCTGAGGAAACTGCCTCCCGCTTGCGAGGCAGCCATGCCTCGAACAGGCCGTCAGGTGAGGTGTCCCCTCCCCACGCCCACACGCAGCGCCCTCTCCCCTCTGTCCTCTCGCTCGAGGGGAGGCTGCCCTCACGTTGTTCCCTTTGCTTGGATTTCAGTGATGTCCAGGTGTTGGTGTGGCCTGGGTGTGTGTGGCAGGGGACAGTGGTCTATGCTGTGAGTAGAATGAGGAGGAGGCTGCACAAAGGCAGGCCACAGAGGCTTCTGCCTCACCGTCGTCATAAACAGAAAGCACTAGATCTACCCCTCGATGACCAGACATCTTCCTTCGGAATCATTTAATAGCGAACAGCGGAAGTGGAGAAGACTCACCACACAGGCTATTCATCAGCAGTTTTCTTCCTGAAACTTTTATTCCTGAGTACTTTTCCATTCCAGTTAACACCCCATCATTTAGAAAAATCTCTGATAAGTTTCCGTTTTCACCTCCCACTTATTTGTAACCTACCATTATCCTGGCATTCAAACTGGACTTGCTATTCCAGGCACGAGCAGCAGTTCATACTCTGTGGACAGTCAGTGTCGGCTCAAGTTCCAGAAATCCACTTACTCTCCACAGTGGTGTTCAGGACTCTGAGAAACAAATAACAGTGTCCTTGGTATCTCCCGTCCACATCAGATAATCCATCAGCTACAGGACTGGTCCATCAAGGATGCTGATAATGTACAGCTCCCAAAATTTGATTTTTACTATCATGCTCAGTAATTCCTTCCAGCTGCACCCACTAGGCCTCACATTTATCTTGCATTTTATATCTTGCTGGAAATTATTCTCAGTCCTCAGAGACCTGGACATATACTTTATCTCTAAAAGAGATTTGAGACTAACCTCAAATCTAGGGCAACCTCTTGCCCAGTTGCGGGTGTGAGTTTCCAGCCCGTAGGCATGAGGTGGAGTCACGTCTGTGCTGTCCCTGCCTGAACTCGAGAACAATCACAGGAGCAGCAAAGCAGCAGGAACCTGGGCCCAGGGACATGGTTCCCTCATTCCTTCCCATCAGTGTGTTGTGAAATCCTACAGTGGTAGTTCAAGGGTTCTGTTATAACAGTTGCTTACTAGAAAATGCCATCACCAAATAATTAAATTCCAGAACAGGATATCACCTATTGGAATTAAATTATGGCCCCATATGTGGAAAATCGTAAAGCTTAAATGTCATCAGTTCCATAACTTAATGTTGTCACTTTAATTTTCAGACTGATTAAGTCTGAAATGTCAAGTTTAATGCTATAAAATGGAATTGATGATGATAATCGTAGCCGGTAGTACAGGTTGATCTCTTTCCCACATTCAAAAGCCTCCTCGCAGCCCTGAAGAGCCACCAGCCTCCACGCTGACCTCACCCCAAGACCAGCAGGCCAGGACCCTGTCACTTTCCCTCCGCCAGAGCAGCACAGACAGGCCGTCGATTTCCAAATGAGCGAACAGCAGACAGGGAGGGAATTCATACAGTGTTTTACTCCTTCCCTTTCCTTTGGCCAGAACAGTGTTCAGGTTTCCCATTTGTGTTCTTTGCTCTCGTCTTGGCATGCTCCCAAGCTGCCTGCTGCTGTTTGCACCCTCTGCTCTCTGTGCTCTTCGCCTACAGAGTGGGTGGGTCTGAAGAAGTTCTTCAGCTCTAAAACTAGGGACCGCGGCGGTGGCAGCGCTGCCGTCTCTGGCACAGTGCGTTTTCCACAGCACATGTTCTTGTGTGAGCCTCCTTCCCTGCCCCACGGCACTGCCGCTTGGTTACGTGTCTGTGTGTCTTACTCTGCCTCGGGTGACAGTTCCCTGGAGCTCAACGGTAGCGTCTGGCTCACAGCCCCTGCCGGCCCCGTTCCCCACCTGTGGGGCTGTGCAGTCCCGCTGGCTGCAGGGATGTGAGTTCATCAGAAAGCCACCCCAGTGCTCTAGTCCTCCTGGCCCTCGGCCCTCGGGGTGCCTCCTGTGCCCACTCCCCTGTCACCCCGTGGGCCTTTGGTTCCTCTCACCCTTGTGCCCCTCCCAGAGGCCAACTTGGTGACGTTTTCAGCCAGAAGTGAAAGTGGGCCCAGTTTGGTGACGGTATAAACTCTGTAGAACTGTGGACCTTGAGCTCTCCCATGTGTGGACTTGAGCTTCACATTTCTATCTTGGGACCTGGAAATGGTCCCTATGGTTTCGTGGAGTTGGATTTATGGAGATACCAGTGGGGATACCATTTCACACTTTTCTTTAAATCTCTTCCTATTTCTTAGGTATTGCTTTATTTTAATTCTGTTTTACTCCATTTTCCTTAAGTAATCTTTGGAAACATCAAAAGTTACTCTCCATCGACCTGGACAAAGTGGCATTACCCAGCTTTAGGTCGAATCGCCCCCAAGTAAGGCCCTTGTCTCCTGGAGAACGTGGTGCCTGGGACATCCCTGGAGGTGAGTGCCTCTGGGCTTTTTTATTGCTCTAAACCATGCTTTATTTTGTGCAAAGTAGTCTCTCACCACTTCCCCTGCCTCAGAAAGATTACGACTTTGTTGTCCATCTTAGAAAATTCTACACAGATTTTCAAGTTTGAATTTCTTTTACTAATACAGGGCATTACACTTAGCTTTTTCAGAGTAACTGACCCACTCTTCATCAAGGTGTTGTAACGCACACATGTGGTGTGCTCCCCGGGGTTTCCCTGGCATCTCCTGCTTTTGGTTCCAGCTGGTGGCAGCAGCCAGCGTGGCCTCTGCACCCTCAACCCAGCGATTGTCTGTCCTTGCATGGCTGGGGTACAGCATGGTCCCACCCATGGCGAGGGTTCCCTGAGCCAGGCTTCTCAGCCACATGTGGCTTTGCCTCTTCTGTGACCCTGACACTGCCCCTCACCCTGAGGCAGAGACACCTCCCTCCTCAGACAAGATTCGGGGCCTGAGGAGACCGCAGGCCAGGCCTGAGGCTTGCCCTGACCAGGGCAGCGGTGCCAGGGCGTCCCAGCAGTGCACTGGCGACCATTTTGCTCTGTACACCCTTCCCTCTTCCAGAAAGGTGATGGGTCCTGAGGGGGATTTCCATGGGTTCCAGGAATTAGCTGGAAGCTCTGGGCATCAGAAAGGGGTACTGTGGACTTTGTGCCACCGAGACCCCGAGGCCTTGCCTGAAGGCCGCAGGATATGCTGCTGATGGTAGGTTCTGGAACTCTCCATGGCTGCTCAGTCACAAAGTTGGATTGACCTTGGAAGCCAGGGGTCCTCAACTGGCCACTCCTAGATTTGGAGCACATGTGCCATCTGTGGAGGGCATTCCCGGAAGGGAGAGGGGCACGCCCAGAGCCCCCTCAGCTCGGACAGCGCCGGCAAACAGTCTTCCTCTCCAGTACCAAGACTTATCCACTTTCCCTTCTTAGGGCAACAGAAAGCAACTGTGGGCACCCCTGTTAGAGATGCCCGAGACAGACGGTGGCCAGTCCTGGCTCCTGTCTGAGGAGGGGTAGGTGGGGGGAGTGAGGCCCTCGCCGTGCCCTCCTCCCGCGAAGAAGCTTCTGTTCTGCTGACTGAGAACTTAGCTGTGGCTTTCATCATTCGCTCTGGAGGGCCTGGGTCAAGCTTTAGCTGAGATTTAATCCTTACTTTTGCCTGCAAGCCCAGCTAATGAAATTAGTTAGCATTTATTACTGATAAATCGACTCTGGGAAAGAGGCTGTCGCCCTGGGGGTTACTGACCACTGTGTCCTCTTGCAGGGATTATGCCCGGCCGCTACAACCAGGAGGTGGGCCAGACTATCCCCGTCTTTGCCTTCCTGGGCGCCATGGTGGTCCTGGCCTTCTTCGTGGTACAGATCAACAAGGCCAAGAGCAGGCCCAAGCGGAGGAAGCCCCGGGTGAAGCGCCCGCAGCTCATGCAGCAGACCCACCCTCCAAAGACCCCTTCTGTGTGACCGTCAGGCCCTCCGGGCTTTGGTGCAGGTGAGCTGGTGACATCTCCACAGGAGGCCCCCTGTTCACAGGGGGTCCAGCTTCAGCTGTGGGTTTGTGAGAGCCATTCCAAGGTGGCCTCCTGTCCCGTGGATGCGGCAGCTGCTCGTGGGGCCTCTCAATCTCGTGGCCAGGGTTCCCGGTGGGAGAACTCGGCCGTCAGCCCACAAGACTTCACCCCAAGCAGCGAATGCACCAAAGACTTGGAGGACAGTCTGGGGTCCTTGGCCCTGAGAGGAAAGAAGTACTTGTTAAACAGACAACACTGACCAAGCTAAAAGATGCTTGTTAATGGCTATTTTCTATATTTATTGTTGGGAAAGTCACTTTAAAGACTTGTGCTATCTGGAAGCAAAGCTATTTTTTTTTGTCAATGGAATGCCGTTTTTTACTCTTACATCATGAGGGATAACACAGATTCCGTTATCTCCCTTCTGCTGGAAGGGACTGACTGGGATTTGAAGGAAACTAGCACAAATCTGTGAAACATAAACCTTCGCTTTATTTTTATAAGTATCAACTGCCATCATGTTTTGTAATTTGGGGTCTTGATTTCACCATTGTTGGTGAAGAAAATTTTCAATAAATATGCATTACCTACAGGAAGCTGAGAAGTCTGTGCGCCTCGCTGTTTTTCACCCCCTCCCGATTCCCTCTGATATCAGCCCGGATGGGGTTCTGAATCAGCCTCTAAATTTTTGTTTTTGTTTTTGTATTATTCTTGAGACATAATTTACATTCCGTAAAATCCAGCATTTTAAAGTGAACAGTTCAGTGGTTTTCAGTATCCTTACAAGTTTGGGCAACCACCACTGCTATCTAATTCTAGAACATTTTTATCACCCCAGAAAGAAACCCTGTTCTCATTTCCCCTTCGCCCCAGCCCCTAGCCACCACGAATCTGCTTTCGGTCTCTGGATTTGTCTGTTCCGGGCATTTCTGAAATCACACAATATGTGGCCCTTTGTGACTGGCTTTTGTCACTGAACATCATATTTTCAAGACACATCCGTGCTATAGCGCGTACAGCACTTCACTCCTCTTAGTGCTACATGGTAATCCACTGCATCCCACACACCACACTTGACCCGTTCCCCAGTTAACGGACATTTGGGTGGCTTCTACTTTTTGGCTGTTATGACGAAGGCTGCGGTGAACATCCGCATACGAGTTTTTGTGTGAACTTAAGTTTTCCGTTCTCTTGGGCGTATGCCTAGGAGTGGAGCCATGTGAAACCGTGTGGCGGGTCACCTGAGGAACTGCCAGGCTGCTGCCCGCAGCGGCCGTCCTGTTGTACCTTCCCGGCAGGAGTGGATGAGGTTCCGGTTTCTCCACAATCTCATCAACACTTGGTTTTACCTGTTTGAGTTTAGCCTTCCTGGTAGGTGTGAAGTGGGTTTGATTTGCATTTCCCTGATGGCTAATGATGTTGATCTTGTGTGCTTATTGGCCATTTCTCTGTCTTCTGTGGAGAAATGGCTGTTCAAATTCTTTGCCCATTTTTTGGGTTGTCTTTATTATAAGACATTTTTATGTACTCTGGATAGAAGCCCTTTGGGTATGCATTTTGCAAGTACTATCTGCAGGTCTGTGAGTTGTCATTTCACTTTCTTGGTGGTGTCCTTTGAAGAACAAAAGATTTTAATTTTGATGAGTCCAATTTGTCTGTTTTTTTCTTTGGTTTTGTTTTGGGCGCTGTATCTAAGAAACCATTGCTTCACTCAAGGCAGCCTGTTAATGTTTTATCCCTGCCTGACTGATTATTTCCTGTTTCCTGACTGACCAAACATGAGCCTTCGCATCACAGGTGAGGATGGACTGGCTGGAAAGGAGGGGGGCAGAGGCCGTGTGGGATCCCGGGGTGACGAGAGACCACAGGAACAAAACCTGCAGGAGACGGACGTGGGAGGGACACCTGAGGCCGTGGCAGCTCACACAGGCGACCTGGCAGCTCTGACCTGCACTCAGTGGCTGCAGTGGCCTCAAGGACCTTGGAGGCGTTGCGGAGGGCCCAGGGCAGCCCCACGCAGCACTGACAGGCCGCGTCTGCGCAGGTGGGCCGCGATTGTGCGTGTAGCTTCCATGCACCCAGTTGAGGAGCTGGTGTGCTGTTTGTCTTGCCCCCTTCTGTCGTCTCCCTGCCAGTTCTCCCCAGGTGAGGACAGCTCACCATCTGCTCCTTGGAGCTATGAAAGCCAGGGTCCTGGGGCCCACCACCAGCCCCCAGGGACTAGGCAGCCCCCAGGAATCAGGAAATGGGCCGTGTGTACGTCAGCAGGTCCCTGGGGCACCCAGGCCCTGGCTCGGGGACAGCTACACCTTCGATCGTTTCAGAAAAGCCTGAAATCTGAATGCTGTGAGATCTAGTTTTTAATGTTGGCAAATAACTGGATTAAAGCACATTTTACATCACTGTAATGTCAGCCCAAAGCTATAGGGGATGTGCCTGTGGAACAAAGCTGTAGACCAGAGCGCGCCGGCCTGGGGGGTGGGGGGATTTGCCACTCAGGCTGCAGGGTCTTTGGGGGAACTTGGAGAGCTCACCTCCACAAGACAGAATTCAGATCCGGGGCCTTTCCTGGGCCTGGGGAATCCGTCTCTGGGCTGTAAAGGCTCTGTCTGCACAGTTGCATTCTGGTCCCTTTCCAGCCCCGTTTAGGGGTCCTGGCCGTACCCCATTTGCTCTCTCTCCAGAGCCTGGAAGGTAGAAGGTGACCAGGCAGCCGTTGAGACGGGTGGACCCCACTAACCAGGGATTGCATGTTCCCGGGGCCAGTCATGGGCCCCCGTACCTGTCCAGGCCAAAGCATATCTGGGTTCAACGTAAAAGCAGCCAGAACTTTGAAATGAAAAATAAATAAGTGACATGGTTTTATTAGCCCAATCATGAAGACTAGGCATCAAACCAAACTGAAATGTGTCCGTTTATTCTTATAACAACTCATTTTTAAAAGTGTTTTTGTTACAATGTAGGGTGTGTGTGTGTATGTTCCCATTAAGATGTCATCTTCATGCCGAGGGTCTGCCTTGAAAATGGCGAGGAAAAGCCATCAGGTACTGGGAGGGCAAATTGGACATTTGTAAGTAGGTCTGTAGATTGTAAATTAAGCCAAAAAATGTTTTTAAAGCTTTGATTTGGCTTTTTGCCTCAAGTTAGATATCGACTGAAATGTAAAAGGAAAAAAATCTATTATAACCAACAAGGTTTTCAAGGACAGCAAAAACGGTCAGGGAGTTAGGGTCAGGATGAGCCAGCGGACAGCCAAGTGTGACACCGGCCATCTGAGCCCTGGACAGAGGGGCTTTAGGAAGCTGCAGGGGCCGAAGCCCCCGAAGGGAGCCTAGGAAGGTGGGGGCTGTGGCAGAGGCTGTTGGCAGCACCTGCTGGGAGCCAAGGCAGCTGCGAAGAGGCCAGAGCGGGGCTGGGCTTGGCGAGCAGCCGCAGTGCTGCATGTCTGTCGAGGCTGCAATCGTAGAAGTGCTCGGTTGACAAGCAAGGGGGTCCTTTCCACCTGGGAGCCAGGGGACGCCAGCCGCTTGCATCGAGTGTCGTTGACCGGAAGTTCACATCGTCTCCGGCCAGCACGCTGAGGTACTTACTAAGTAACGAGCCCAGGCTCATGGGACTAGTTGCAGAGTCAGGATATGAACTCAAGTCGCCTTCTCACCAAGCCTGTGCTCTGCGTGAGGTTCCCTTTCTGATGGCCTCTCTCTAAAGGGACAGCAACACACCAGGCAGGTGGCCGGGATGACAGGCCTTGAGGGGAAGCTATAGGAGCAATGACGCGGGCGGAGGAGCAGGTGAGATCCGGCCTGGAGAAGAGAATCTTAGCAGGGTGCACTGACATCAGAAGGAAATTCAGTCTCAGGGGCGAACTGGAAACATGGGGTCCAGGTGTGGATGCCCTGGCTGAGGAGGGGGGCCTTAGAGGTGTGCACCCCTTGCCCAAGTGGGAAAACCTGGGTGCACCTGGGAGAATGTTCTAGAGAGGATGCTACCCTCCCCGGGGTGGGTGTGGAGATGCAGCCCTGGCCCCGGGCCCTGCACTCAGCTTCCCCAGGCTCCACCCCCACCTCGGCCCCTCCCTGCTTGTGGTCCTTAGGTGCCTTCACTTCTCTGAGCTCAGCCACCTGCCTGACACGGAGCCAGCGCTCCCCGGGTGTCAGCTGCTGCCAACGACCGGAGGTCATTTCCTGGCGGCGGCTGTGCCGACTCTGCTCTGAAGGGCTCCTTTCCCCCTCTGGTGGGGACTCGCACTGCCTGACCTGGTGAACAGCTATAGCGTTTAAAAAAACAAAAATCAAACCAAACCAAACCACCACAGCCCCAGAATGCTCCTGGGGACCCCTCGGGCCAGGGTGGAGACTGCGCCCCAGGTTTCACTCTCAGCCACAGCGTTCTCCCTGGGAGTCCGGCAGGGGCCGTGTCCGGTGCTGTGTGGGGGACTGCAGCTGGGCACCCCGACCTGCCCAGTGGGCGGTTGAATTCTGTTCCCCAGGTCAGACACATTCTTGATCTTAATCCACATTCCTGTGGCTCTGAACCCGTTGTAAAGAGGACCTTCTTCTTAGTGAAGGCGTGGCTGGCCGAACGAGGTGGGTGTTAACCCAGAGGCCTTATGGACAGAAGCAGCTGGAAGCCAGAAGTTGGAGAAGGCCGTGGGGTGAAGCGAGAGGGCAGCAGGAGCTGAAGAGAGCGTGACGGGAGGCCACGGTGCCAGGCCGGGAGCCCTAAGGACTGCAACAGGCCCAGGCCAGGACTCGGGTCTCCAGGGAGGAAGCCGGGGCTTGCCAATGCCTCGATTCTGGACTTGCGGCCTCAAAACCGTGAGCCAGTAAATGCTCATCATTTAAGTCAAACCAGTCTATGGACCTTGTGATGTCAGCATGAGAAACTGAGGCTCACCCTCTTCCTGCATAAGGAACAGGTCTGGGGTCTCTTGGCACCTGCATCTGTCCTTTCAGTGCTCGGACAGGGGCCTCTCCCACGCAGGTGACCTTGTGGAACCCCAGGCAGGCCCACAAAACAGGCCCTAGGCACAGGGAACCTGCCTCCACCGTGACCGAGCTGCGTCTGCAGGCCCCGGCCGCCTGCCTGGCGCTGGGCGGAAGCTTTGCACCTGTTATGCCCTCTCTGGTCTCACCAAACTATGATGCTCTCATGGCCATTTCTCAGGTGAGAAAACTGAGGTGCAACTGGACCTGGCTGACCTCTCTACACTCAACACGAGGGGTTTCCTTGCTTGCCCGTAATCCTTCCGCTTTTCCCGTGGCAAAGAATGCCCATTTCTGGGCATTAATGAAAGTTCTGCGTCAGGGATAGTCAAAAGACTGTCTTCTTTTTCACATGTAGATTAAATAGAAGTTTCTGGAGAAATTAAACTTCCTGATTTTTTTTCTTTTTTAGTGGATGGTGCCACCCATTTAGGTCAATATTATTACATGGGATAAAAATTATCACACAGGATACTGATTTTATTTGATGGTGACTCCAAGGCATTGCAGGGGAGTGTAAAAATACAATAAAAATACAGATTCCTGGGCCTCAGCTCAGACTTAACAAAACATATGTTCCTTGGGAAGGGCCTAAAAATGTTTAAAAGTTCCCAGGTTAAATTCCACTCCTAGGCGTAGACCCCAAAGAATTGAAAGCAGGGACTGGACAGATATTTGTAAACCAATATTCATTGCAGTGTCGTTCACATCAGCCAAAAGGTGGAAACAACCTGCGTCCATCAACAGATGAACAAAATGTGGTCTCCCCTTACAGTGAAATTTTATTTGGACATAAAAGTAAATGAAGCACTGATTCCTGCTACAACCTGCATGAACCTTGAAAACGTCATGCTGAATGAGGAAAGCCAGAACCCCGAGGCCACCTGCTGTGTGCTTCCATTTATACGAAATGCCTAGAAGAGGCTAATCTGTAGAGACAGAGAAATGGGTGGTTGCCAGGAGCTGGGGGGAGGGAATGGGAGTGATGCAAATGGGCACGGGGTTTCTGGGGTGATGAGAATGTTCTGGAACTACATCAAGCTGATGGTTGCAGCACACTGAAAAGACTGCCATTGAATTGCACCCTTTAGAATGGTTAAAATGGTGACTTCTGTGTAAACAGTACCACAATTTTTAAAAAGCTCCCCTGGAGACTTGTGAACAAGCAGGGTGGGGGACCCCTGGCTTGGAGGCTGGAGAAGCCGTCGGGCACTGGAGAGCCCCAGCCTCTTGACAGTCCCAGGGCTCAGCCTTCCACGGGCTCCTTCTGGCCCCGGACCCCAAGCTTGCTGCCCACCCTGCTCCCTGCCCTGTGGCTTGGCCTCAGGTCTGGCTGCTGAAACCTCCCTGGGGTTTCCCCCTTTGGATGCATTTTGTGGGAAGAATGAAAATGAACTCTAAGAATGTCTTAAGAATGCTGCTGTCACTGCCAAGGCTCAGATTCCCTCCTTTCTTCACCCCGCATGGGACTCTCGGGCACTACTCACCAGAGGGGAGGGACGGCAGGGCCTGGGCAGGCCGGGGCCCCCTGGCTGTGCATTTGGGCCCACCTGAAGCCCCCCAGCCTCTTCTCTGCAGGAGAGAGCCCTGCTGCTAAGCCTGGAGCAGCCCTCCAGCCCCTGCCTCTCCGAGTCGCCCCAGGATCAGAGCTCAGCTGCATGGGTTTCCTGCTGCTGTTGTGACAAGTCGCCCTAAGGCTGGTGGCTGAAAACCACACATTCATTCTCTTACGCAGTCGTTCCCACCTGGCTCCGGTGGCAGCAGGGCTGATTCTGCCTGGAGGCTCCAAGGCAAGATTCTAACTTCTCGCCTTTTTCCCCATTTCTAGGGGTTGCCTGCATTCCTTGGTGCATGGCCCCTTCCTGCTTCTCCGAAGCACGCAGCTGCAGTCTGCTTCTGTCATCACGCTGCCTTCTCCTCCGTCACCCCTGTGTGTGGCCCCCTACCTCCCTCTCCTAAGGACCCATGTGATTCCCTTGTGCCCACCGGATAACCCAGGACGGTCTCCCCTTCTCAAAAGCCTTAACCTCATCCCACCTGCCAAGTCCCTTTTTCCCAGTAAAGTAACATAGGCACAGATTCTAGAGATGGATAAGGACGCCCTTAGGGGCCGATACTCAGCCTGCCCCGAGCTGGCCCCCCTCTCTGCAGGGGGAGCTGCCCCTGCACTCTCATCGTCTGAGGCTGAGGCTCCACCCCACGCCTCGGTGTATTGGGTTAAATCCCAGCAGCGATTATTGAGCTGCCTTCAGGGGGGCCAAGCCCAGTGTGGAAAACTGGGGGAGGGGGCCGGGGCTCAGGGGTGCAGGGATGAGCTGTCCTCTCTCCACCTTCACAGCACGGTACATGCTCTTGGGGGCTTTAAAGAAATCGTGATGCCCCCCACCCTGAGACCAAGGTCAACAGAAGCTCTTGGGCTGGTCCTGGTGCAGGCTCTTCCTCGGGTGATCTGAGAAAGTGAAGTGAAGAATATCTGT
The DNA here is from genome assembly GCA_004027775.1 of Bradypus variegatus. Classification (NCBI taxonomy): domain Eukaryota; kingdom Metazoa; phylum Chordata; class Mammalia; order Pilosa; family Bradypodidae; genus Bradypus; species Bradypus variegatus. Next base: position 38,722 of record PVKY010000283.1, on the reverse strand, counting down.
TCTAGAAGCTCTGGGTCAAGCCAAGGAAAACAGAAAAGGACCCGTGATGGAATGCGACATTCGCCGACAATAGCACACATGTGCTGCCCGATTCGGTGCTGCGAGCATCTCCTCACACACCCCTGCAGCCCTCCAAATTAGGACTCGTTATCAGCCCATCTCACAGGTGACCCAAGGGAGGCCCAGACCCAAGATGACCTGAGACCTGGTCCTTGTCTGTCCATCCAGATGTTCTGATGGATGTGAGCACAAAGTTCCAGGAGCCGAGGGGCTTTCTCTTGGAAGTCCTAACCGGCCCTTCTGACTCGGGACCCATGGAGGGGAGGAGTTGGGGTACCCGCCTGGCTGGGCCGTGCAGCCCCCAAAGCACAGGGGAGATGCGAGAGTGGCATGTGCATGCTGGGCTCCTGAGACGGGTGCTGTGCCAAGCCCACTGCCCACGGGGACCCCCGGCCGTACCCACAGGTGTGGGTCCTGTTCCCTTCCTTATTTACAGAACAAGAAGTGGAGAGGAGACAGGGCTTGGGCCTTGCCTGGTGCTCCTGCTGCTGCAGGAAGGATGAGTGTGGGGGATGGGGGAATAGAAAGAGGTATCAGCTGGGAAGGGGAGGAGACCCTGGGGAGGAGGAGAGGGGGGAGGGGCAACTCAGTCAGCAGCCCCCACCGGCACATGTTGCCCTGTTGCACGCTCGCCACCAGCCGGCAGCACCGGGGGTCCAAATGCATCCCCAGCGGACCTGGAGGAAGCCCTGGCCAAGAGTGGGCCCCGGCATGGGATTTGAGGCTAGTCGTGTCCATCTTTCAGGTCTGTGGCTTGCCAGAGAACGGGGGACACTCTGGGCTGTTTGCACTCAGGCTTCCTGCCCAGGCCTGGGTCCCTGGAGGCACTCTTGGGCTCCCAGTTTGAGGGGCACCTGGCAGAGTTACCTCCGAGGCCCCTCCTGGAACTCCAGATTTACAAGTCAGCTTCTCTCAGCCTCGCGAGAAAACCTTTAGAAATCCATAAGAACGGAGGCCTCAATTTCAAAGCAAATGAACTCAGGCACAGTGATTTCCAGTGCAGGGGGATCTTGGGGAAGAAAGGCGGAGGGAGAGATGCAGAGGGGAGAAGTGGTGACCACCCAAGTCTTCAGCCAAATTCCACTGCCCTCTATATCCCCCATCTACATCCAAAAAGAATCAAGGTTTTCCTGCAATGAAAACCTTTAGATGGGGCCATGAAAAGATGGAAAGAAGGGCCACATAGAGAAAATGGAGATAGCGATTCTAGAAAAATCTAAGCCTGTAACCAAGTCCAGAATACAGTGCTGAGCTTCCCAGCAGCCAAGGCAAAAAGGACAAGGTGAACATATCTGGTGCTTGTGGCAGCTAGATCAAACCATCCATTTCATTTTTCTTATGAACCTCCCCAGCCTCTTGGAAAAGTCCGTTGTGTTGTACAAAGAGGATTTCTTAGAATCATAAACTGTTCCCATCTAGGGTTTTCGTCAGCTGGCTGAGGTCCCACTGCAGAGTTGGCAGGACCCCAGCTCTGCCTCCTCATCCCCCTTTCTCCCCCCACAGAGTGGCAGAGAGAGGGTCCTAAGGGTGCCTTGGTGCCAGGCCTGGCTGGGCCTGAGCTGAGGGTGGTACAGATGACAGTGCAGTGGGGTGCCTGCCCGTGCTCGAAGGGAAGGTCACGCAGCCCCCTGAGGCTGGGCCCTGGATATCAAAGCCCTGGGAATTAAGCGGCTTTCCCCACGGCCTGGAATTTCACACCCCAGTGGCTGATTTCTAAGTCATGCGGCTAATGGACAGCTAATGAGGGAACCACCAGGGCCCCCAGAAGCCAGAGATTAAGGAGCTACAAAGGCCCTGCCGCCAAGGAAAGTCTCTTTATCTTCTTTCTCACTGGGATCAGGAGGCCGGATTGGGGTACAGGTTAAATGAGTTGGGCCCCATCAGCCCTCCTGGGGAGGGGTGGTACAGCGTCGACGGCTGTGAACCTGGATGGAGATGGCCATGGCCCGTGACCGTCACCAGCCAGGACCCTTCCTTCTGCCTACGCCCACAGCCCCCTCCATGCATACCTGGCACCTTCCCCAGAAGCATGGCCTGAGCCTCTGCATGGAGTCCGTGTCCCCAGGAGCTCTTTTTCTCTGCCCGTCTCACTGGTCCACAAACATCTCAGCCTCCAGGCCCAGTTCCCCAGGCGCCTCCTCCGGGAAGCCCCTCCTGATTCCCTCCTTTTCCCGGCCCAACCCTTCTCCCGCTGGACTGAGATTCTCGTCTGACCTTGTCTTGATCCTCCCCGGGACTGTCCCCTCCTGCAGAGCAGAGGCCCTTCTCTTTCATCTCTGAATCCCCAGGGCCCGGCATGCAGTAAGTGCTTCATCCATCCGCGTTGGTTCAGTGACTGACTGACTGAATGCCTGAGAACACGGGTCCCGGACATGCGGAGGAAACCAAGCAGCCATTCTTTCCCTCGAATTTCTGGAGTCTGTGTCTCCATCCCTCTGTTCGTTCATTCATCCATTCATTCATTCCCGCACCCATTTGTTCATTCAGTACCTGCTCTCTGGGGCACTGTCAGATGCAGGGGGGGCAGTACGACACTGCAGACTTTGCAGTGAGACCGGCTGGGGTGCCTCCCAGGACTGTCACTCGCCAGCTGGGAGGTTCTGGGCCACCGGCTTAATGTGCCTGAGCCCAGTTCCCGCGCGGTGCGGTGGGGACGGTGGAGATAACCCAAGAGAACTGGTGCGAGGGCTAAATGGGGTGTAGGTTACCTCGGGGCATGGCTGCAACTCGAACACTGCCCAAGACCTCATCCCCGCTCCCAGCTGACGGTCAGTGGCTTCACCCACCGGTGCTGAGAACGCAAATGACAAGTGCAGGTGGAGCATTTGTCAACACCCGCTGGGCAGAACCCACAAGGGCAGAAACCGCCTGCAGGGATGTGACAGCAGTCGGGGTTGAGACTGTTAGGAAAAAGCTTCTAGAGGCTGACCTGGGGCTGACGGCTGAGGGCAGCATCACGGGGCATCTTCACCCAGGAGCTCATTAAAAATGCAAATCCTCTGACTGCAGCCAAGACCTCCAGAACCCAAAACTCCAGGGGCGGGGCCCGCGGGCTGCGCCTGACACCCGTGCGGGCTCGAGCTGGAGAAAAGGCGCTGCTGTTCCGGGAGGCTGGGTGCCGGAGCTCAGCAGACCCCCTCTGACGTGGGGTCTGGCCTTCCCTCACGGGCCTGCGTTTCCCAGGTGGGGCCGTTTCCAGCCCTCGGCCGTCCCCGCTGGCCCCGCTGCAGGTGGCGTCTCGGATTTGGTGAGGTCAGCCCGGGAGAGAGAATCCGCTTCTCCGAGGGCGGTCCCGGGACTGGCGGCACTGGCCTCCCCGAGCTGGCTGGAAACCCAGACCCCATCCTCCGCGGCCCGAGGAGGCGGGAGTTGCATTTAACAAGGTCCCCGGCGCTTGTGTGGAGGAGCCGTGGGCGCTGAAGGAAGAGGGAAGGGGAGGGAAACGATCCTTTATGAAGCACCTGCTGACGCCCGCGGCTTCACAGGTGGAGTTTACAGACCCACAGCCCTTGCGAGGGGGACACGTGAACCCCTTCTGTGAGGAGGAAACCGGGGCTCAGCGTCCACACTGCAAGGAGCTGACAGGGCCACACCAGGAGGCTGTGCTCCTTCCACGCCCCCACCCCCTGCCCTCAGTCTGGGGCCTCAGGGGGCGTCTGAGAGGGAGGCCTGGAGGCGCTGGCCCCGGGGTTGCGGTGGATGCGAGTCGGGAGACCCCTGCCCGCCCCCAGCGGAGCCCTGAGAAGCCCCTGCCCCCGGGGAGGGGGCGCTGAAGGCTCGCAGGCCGCCGGCCCAGCCCTGGCCTTGGGACAGATGGCTCAGACCACTTGTCCCTGTGCCCCCAGGACTGGGGACGTGGCCCCCACACGGGCTCTCTCAGGCTCCCTTCATTAATGACTCATCTACCCATAGCTGGCAGAGCTAGAACCTTCCTCCTTCCATCCCTCGGGGCCCAAGGGATGCAGCCTGACGCCTCAGGACCGTCTCTTGCCCTGACTTTGGTAAGGCCTGAAGGTGGGAGCACGGCCAGCGCAGGGGCCTCGGGGGAAGCAGAGGGGGTGCGGAAGAAGAAGTTGGGAGAAGGGGGAAGGAGGACAGGGTCAGGGCCGCCTTGGGGTTGAGTGGGTGGGGAGAAGTCGGGATAAAAGGGGAGACTTGGGCGGGTGAGGACCAAAAGCTATGGGGCAAGTGAAAGCGCAGAGCTTTGGAAAGGGGGCGCAGAGGTGGAGCAGTGGCTTGAGGACATTGGGACCGACCCGCAGGCTCATTCTCAATTGGAGAAACCTGTCCAGGCTTCAGAACAGATCTTGAACTTGGACGACAAAGGCCTTGTGAAAGCTGTCCCTTCCCTCTTGCCCGCTGCTTCTTCGGCAATGGAGGGCCAGAGAGAAAGCAGAGCCCTTCCGGAGGAGCCCCCTCCCACCACGCCTGTGCCCAGCTTGTCCTCCCTTGGCGCCGGCTGCATCCTGCTGAAGTCCGCCCTGGGTGCCGGCCTGCTCAACTTCCCCTGGGCCTTCCACAGGGCGGGCGGGGTGGGCCCTGCCTTCCTGGTGGAGCTGGTAAGTCCCTGAGCTGCACAGCAAAGGGGGCCCCTGGGACAGGCAGAAGGTCACCTTGACCTTCCACCTGGGATTCCGGACACCGCTGTGTAGGGCACCCCGTCTTATTAACAACCAACTCGGGGTTTTATACTCTTTCCTGCTCAGCTGATGAGGGGAGAGTTATTTGCACCGTAATCCCGGGCAGGGATCATCCTCCACAGTGGCGGCTGGTCTGATGCGCGGCCCAGCAGCAGGCCCTGTCCAGTTGGGAGGCTGCCCAGGGGAGCCGGGCCTCCGCGTCCTGCCTGGCCGGGGAGTTCCCCTGACTGCTGGTCTCAGCTGGGTAACTGAATGTTAACTCTGTGTCTGCGGCTCGGGCCCAATGCTGATTGTGACGCGCCACACCAGTGTGTGCACACATGCGTGCCAAGGTGCACGTGCCCCCCACTCCCTGCACACTGCACATCCAGGTCTGGATCTCCTCCAAGAAAGTCTGTGCAGCTCGGAGCCTCCTGAAGCCGAGCAGAGCCTGCTGCTTGGCACAGGGCCACTGTGTCTCTAAGATTCTTTCCCTGGGCTGGTAAGAACTGCTTTGGGTATGGTGCATGCTTTGGGTATGGTGCGTGCTTTGGGACAGCCAGCTGAGAGCTGTTGAACCTGAGTGTCTGTGGGCCACCTGGGAAGTGTCGGTGGGTCCTGCGCAGGGTTGCGAAGGCCTTGTTGGATGAGCAAGACTGGGGCCCTGTCCTCACGGTGCTTGTGCTCTAATGGCGAAATCAGGCAAGTTATCAAATAAGATGGCCTCAGATGGTGCCAGGTGCTAGGAGGGTCACGGGACAGAGGGGTGGGACATCCTCACACAGGGAGGTCAGCGGAGGTCCTCTGAGGAGGTGGCATTGGGCCAAGCCCCAGCAGAAGCAGAAACTTGCTATGCATGTATGGGGCAACATACATGGGTTTGGACGAGTGCAGCAGTCAGGCTGCCGTTTCAAACCCCTGAGGAAGAAGACCCAATCCCCTGCCACAAGGGTTAACGGTAAAGCAGATGGGGCTGGAGGTGGCTGGGGGACACAGATGCAGCCAATTCCCGGGTAACCCCGAGGCAGGGAGAGGGTGAGCAGCAGCTCCGGCTCTGGCTGCCTGCAAGTCACCCAGGCCCACTGCTGAAGTGCCGGTGCCGATTCAGGAGATTGAGAGAGACCTGAGATGGCGCCTCTGTAGCAAGCGCTGCTGTGAGGCTGGTGCTCTGTGGGTGAGGATCTGAAGCCCCCTGCCTCCCGCCAGGAGACCCTGAACCCAAATGGATAAAAGCTCCCAAACAGGGGCAGGGGTCAGGCTGGTTGTGGGTGCTCCCCACCCCCCACCTTCAGCCCTTCCTCTTCTGGGCTGAGCTGCCGGGGAGCCCATGAGCCCCCTGTGTGCTTTCCCCTGTGGCCCGGGATGTCAGACACCCCAGCATCGGAGCCATGGTTGGTGCCTCGAGACCCTCTTGGCATTTGGGTTTAATGAAACCTGAACCCTCTTTTTGGAGCTGGAAAGAGGCCCGGCCTGGGTGCTGGGCAGTGAAGGCATTTTCCCATCCTGTCACGTTGGAGAGGCACACGTTCACCGACGCTCCCCCTGAGCCCTTCCTTTCATCTGCAGACGCTCATCTAGTGCCCGCTTGGTGCCAGGCACTTCCTGGGGTTTGAATGGTAAACAAACTAACAAACAAATGCAAGACCCCAGTGCCACGGTGGACGGGAGAGGTAGAAGAATCCGTGACACCTGTGCAGTTACCTGGGGCTGCGGGGAACAAATCACCACCAGGTGGGGGCTCAGAGCCACAGGGGCCAGAAGTTGGAAATGCAGGTGTCCGCAGCTCCCTCCAGACGCTCCAGGGGGGGCCCCCTGGCTCCTCCAGCCTCTGCCTCCGTCTTCTCCTTTTCCGTCTCTTGTGAGGACAGTGTCATTAGATTCAGGGTCCACCCAGATAATCCGGGATGATCGCAAGACCTTTAAAGATGTCTACAAGGACCTTTTCCAAGAAGGGCGCGTTCACAGGTTCCGGGGTTTAGCTGTGGGTGTATCTTGGGAGGCCCAAGGAGGGCCTGGTGCTGTCAGGGCCTGGGCTGCTGGGAGGTCCCCTGGAGGCAGCGCTGCTGGAGAGGCTGCAGGAGGACTGTCAGTGGCCCCCGGTGCAGGGCCGCGGAGGAGACAGGGACGGTGTTCCGGGCAGAGCAGCCAGCGTGGGCAGGGGCCCTGTGGCTGGGCAAGACCGGCGAGTGTTGGCTGTGAGGCTGCAGTTAGGTGCCTCCCGGAGGAATACAGACTCTCCGAGTCAGTGCCGGGTGCCTCGGCTATGCCTGAAGGTGGCCGGTCCAGCTTCCCCCAGGCTTCCGCTGCCAGGTGGCAACTGTCCACCCAGGAGAGGCTCAAAGGCCCTTCACTCCGGGGGGCAGGGAGCTCGTGTCTGCCCATGGTGTGCGTGTCAAAGGCATGAGCACCTACCCTGGGACCCAGCAATTCTCCTCCTAGGTGTGTCTGAGAGAAGCGAAAGCATCTGCCCTCAAGGAGATTTGTTCTAGAATGTTCAGTGCAGCTCGACTCATAGTAGCCCAAACTAAAACCAACCCCGATGCCTGTCAACCAGAGAATGGATAGACAGTAAATAATAAGGCAAATTGGGATAAACGACCGATACACACAGCAGTGTAGATGTCCTGCAAACGTCATGCTGAGTAGAAGAAGCCAGATATAGGTGTGCAGAAGTGAAAAAATACAGTGTCCCTGGTTGCTTCTGGGGACAGGCTGGGGGCCGGAATCACCTAGGAAGGGGCACGAGCTCACCTCCTGGAGGAGGCCTTGTTCTGTGTCCTGGTAGGGGTTGGATTGTTTTTGGACATTTGTTGAAACTCTTCAAATGATATAGTGAATGTTTATGTCTCCCTTGATGTAAACTCGACCTCACGAGGGAGAAAAAGGGCCGTAACCAAATGCCAAGCTCTTGTTAAGGATGGGCACGCGGGGGTACCTGGGGGAAAGTTGACTGATGCCTGCAACTGACTTTGAAAAGCCTCCAAATTTAACGTGGATTGATGGATGCCTGGAGGGAGGGAAAGATGTAGAACTGTGATTTAAGCCAGGATAAGACATGGTGGGATCCAGGTGGTGGGTATATGGTGTTCACTAGAAAAGTCAAATTTCCTGTATATTTGAAATTTTTCCTAATGTTGGAAAAAAATTAAGCCAAGGTAGAGGGAGCACTGGAGAGGGAGTCTGGAGAATGCTAAAGGATACTCCATCATTTCTTGAGCCCTCACCCCGGGCCAGGCCCTGAGCTTGCGCCCCTGCGAGGTGGGTGGTGCCAGCCCCATTTCACAGGTGGAAAAGCAGAGGCAGCGACCTGCCTCGTGCCCGCAGTAGAAAGTGGCGGAGTTAGAATCCGCCCCCAGGCGTGTCTGCTGGGTGTGGCGGTTCCTGGCCGCCGGGCTTCACGGCCTCCCTGCCCACCAGCTGTGCCATGTTTGGGGTCAGGTTAACCTCTCTGGTTTTGGATGTGTGCCCCGCCCAGCCGGGGCAGGATGCTCTGAGAAGGCGGGTTTCACCGACGCCCACCTCCTCGGAAGCTCTGATCTGGGGTAGAGGAGGGGCGGGGGTGGCCTGCAGGCTGTGCCCCTGCCCTGGCGCCGAGCTCTTGCCCGCAGGTGTCCCTGGCTTTCCTCGTCAGCGGGCTGGTGGTCCTGGGCTACGCGGCCTCCGTCAGTGGCCAGTGTACCTACCAGGGTGTGGTCCGGAGGCTGTGCGGCACTGCCATGGGCGTGCTGTGCGAGGTCTGCTTTGCCGCCAACCTGTTCATGATCTCCGTGGCCTTCCTCAGGGTGATTGGGGACCAGCTGGAGAAACGTAAGTCCTCCTGTTGCAGCCCCCACCCCCACCCCATGGCAGAGGCCGAGACCCCACCTGGCTCCTGGGGAAGGGAGACTTGGAATTCTCAGTCACCAGAGTGACAAGTGTCCCAGAGAGAGGTTGGGGTCAAGATGTCTGGTGGGGCCCATTTTACAGACGGGAAAACTGAGCCAGCCACACAGAAGCCCCATCAAGGGCCGACTGATGACGCCTTTAATTCTGGGACACGTCTCCAACCCTTCAGCCCCCACGCAGCCTTGGCCCTGGCCCCCCACTAAGCTCTGCTCACCTGCACCCACCAATTCTGATGTATTTTACTGTCATTTTCCTTTCGAGATACTTTAAAATGTTCACTGTGATGTCTTCTTTGACTCATGCACTGTTTAGAATGGCGTTGCCTCCTTTCCAATTGTTTGGGAGTTTTCTAAATTATCTTTTCTGTTTCTGCTTTAATTGCATTGTGGTTGGAGCATGCCCTGTATGACTTTAATTATTGGAGACTTGTTCCGGGGCCCGGCACTTGGTCTGTCTCGGTGAGCGTTTTCTGTACTCTCGGAAAGGATATGTGCTCTGCAGTCACCGGGTGCAGTGTTCTAGAAAGGTCCATTAGGTCGAGATGCTCAACAGTTTTGTTCAGGTCTTCCATAGCTTATGGGTTTTGTTTTTTGTTTTGTCTAATTATCCTATCAATTTCTGAGAGAGGGATATTAAAGTCACAGCTGTGGTTGATGATTTGTCTATTTCTCCCTTTTAATTCTGTCAGATATGGCCTCATGGACTTTGAAGCTGTTGTTATTAGGCACATATATACAAATAGGCCCTCTTGTTATTAAGAATTATCCTTTTTTTTGGTCTCTGGTGATCCTTGGTCATGAAACCCACCTTGTCTGATAGTAATATACAGCCCCAGCTTCCTGAAGGGCAGTGTCCACACAATATTTCTCTTTCCATTCTTTCCTTGGAACCTAACTGTGGCTCGGGACTTTAAAATGCATTTCTTGAAGGCAGCACGTGGTCAGCTTTTGCTTTCTTATCCATTTTGACAACCTCAGACTTTTCATTGGAATATTTGGACTTTTAAATGGGAATGTAAGTATCGACAAGGTAGATTTAGCGCTACCATTTTGCTGTTTGTTTGTCGCCGTGGCAAACTGAAATTGAATGCTTCTCTCTCAGGAAGCACCATCTTTGCCCCCAAAGCTACAAGGTTCATATATATGAAACTCCAGGTAGGCAGATGGGCAGAAAAATGCCCCCTGCCTGCCAGTGGCAAGAAGAGTTCATCTCAAGTTTCAATTCCAGTTCCTGGGCAGTATTGCTGTGTTAAGAAGGATTCTGAGGCTGCATTCAGCTCGGTAGTAGAGTGCCATGACTTGTTAGAGCACAGTTGAGGGGGCGGGCCCCTCCGCTCTGGGCGGATTGCCTGGGGTAGAGGCTGTGTTGCTTGTGTACTTCTGGTTGGGCATGAAGGGGTGTATCTTTCTTTGGCATGCTCAAGCTGCGGGGAAGCGAGGTGGGTTCTCCTCTGTGTGGGAGCTTGGGGGAGTCATGGCATAAGTTGGGTACAAATGACTCAAATACAGTGACTGGTGCAGAGGACAAGGAATGTCCTAGGAACTGTGGGTTCGGGAAGGAGCTGGTGTAGCCCTCATGTCAGTGTTTCCTGGCCGCAGGAGGTCCGGCCAGAGAAGATGGCATGGGAGCCCCACCCAGTGCTCTGTGCACCCAAACACATGCACTCCCCTGGTGCCGCCAGCCCAGAACCGCTTTGCCTCCCATCATGGTGCATATGGCCCTGGATGCGGGTCTCGGCCCCTTGGCATCCCACCAGGCCTTTATTTCTGCATGTGGGGCTGGCTCTACTGAGCATCTGGTGAGAACGAGGAAGGGGTTTACATTACAGCTGTGCAAGCAACCTCAAGTGGAGCATGAGGTTTTCTCTAAGACGGAGCCCGAGGGCAGCTCCGTCATCTTGAAGCTTCGGCAACCCCAACCCACAGACTTTCCCGCCTCGAGCCGTCTTGCTTCCCCCTCCTCTGCTCTTTCCTCCCCCACATCTCTGGCTTCTGGTATCGACTCCCAAGTCTCTATCTGGTGGTGGATGAAAGATGGCCTCTGCTGTGTAAATGTAATTGTCTTAACAAATTGCAAGCAGATTGAATTGAAAGTAAATTCAGCGCTTGGACTCAGAGTTGGCACAGTGACAGGTGGAGAGCTCGGTGCACTTCATTTCCTTGCTTAATCATGAGCTGCCAACCCAGCCGGCGCTCAGTAACCAGGTCAGGGGCACGCGGGACATTTAAAGGTGGAGGCGACCAGCGTCTCCAGGGTGCATCAGCCTGGGAGCTGTAATGGGATCTCGGCCGCTGGCCCGAGGCGGTGTCAGGGGCGGGTCCGTGGCTGGCGGCGGGAGGCGCTGGTGGCAGCGGGTGGCGACGGCGGCAGTGAGCCTCGTGCTCGGCCTGACCCTGGAGCCGGGGTGCGGCGTGGCTGCCTCTGCCTGACACTCACTGAAGCAGCGTCTGCACAGGGGCTTTCTGCCTCGGGGGTCCGTCATCAGGATTTTTATCAAGGAGAGCCCCTCTCGGCAGCGTGGAGCCGGGCTGTGTCATACCTCTGCACAGGTGTCTGCTAGCACTTGTTAGGAAAACATATTTTTTTTCAATTTGTTTATATTCTGTGGTCAACATGTTTATAATATTTTGGGGATTCAAGATTGTTAATATCATTTCAACAGAAACAGTACAAATTCTTGGGTGCTGCTTCCACTGGGGGGCGGGGTCTGCACCCTTGCCCTTGAGTCAGGGTGGGCTCTGCAGTGGCCTTGACCAGCAGTGTGTGGTGGGCGAGGGGCCGAGCCAGCTCTGGGTCTTCCACCTGGGTTTCGGGGGGACCCTGAGATGCAGGGGGAGAAGCTGGACCACCCTGCTGGAGAGACCCCGAGACGGCAGGGAGAGGCCCCAGGACTGCAGCCCAGCCCTCCTGCCAGCCCAGGGCCACCCAGGGCCACCCAGGGCCATGTCGCTGCCATGTGGAAGCCCTGGAGTCGGTGGCCATGTCCCACCGTAATTCCTCACATTCAAAACCAGGACCTATGACACGGCGGTGTTTCCAAACCTCCGTGTCTTGGGGTACCTTATCGGGCAGCCTCCTAGAGGTGCCGCACAGGGGCCCTGCTCTCCCCAGTGTCTCGGCCCAGGTCCCACCCCACCCCCGCCAGACCCCAGACCCCCACTGCATTCCTCAGCCAAAAAGGCACCTGGAAAACCTCTGTTAGCTGGGAAGGCACATGGCTGGCATCTATTCCAAGTTCTGGTTTCAATGGCTTTCTCCCAGCACCAGGGCCCATCATTCAGTGTGCTCGTGGCTGCCTCTCCGGAGCGGAGAACAGAGCCTGGCTCACGGGGTGCTCGGGGCACATTTGTTGAATGAATTCACGTGGTGGCAGGTGCCCCCATCACACTCGTTACCCCATCACACTCGTTACCCCAGCCCTGGAAGTTCACAAGGCTGACTGGGCACCAATGGTGACCACGTTGAGGGCAGAGCACTGGGATGGGGGATGGGGGGTGCAGATCCTGGAGCCCACTGTGGGGACACGCCTGGGGTCCCCCACTGCAGCTGCCTTCCCTCTGTCCCCATCAGTGGGTGCCTTCCTCCTGCCCGGTGCCCCGCCAGCCTGGTACGCTGACCCCCGCGTCACCCTGAGCCTGCTGTCCGTGCTGGTCGTCCTGCCTCTGTCTGCCCCACGCGAGATCGCCTTCCAGAAGTACACCAGGTGCGGGCTGGGCAGGGCGCTGGGCTGCGGCTGCTGCTGGTGGCCGGTGCGGGGGAGACCGACTATGAGTGACACCAGCAGCGTGTTTCCATGGGGGGAACGTGGAGAGGTGACAAAGAAGGTGACCTCTCGGGTCAGAGGTGCTGCTGGTGTTTTGGTATTTAGCTGTTCTAGACTTTGTTTTGTGTGTACACATGGACAGATGCACACACAGGCGTAGACACACAGACATGCACAGGTACACACACAGGTGCTCACAGGGGCACACACAAAAACACAGACACACAGGGACAGAAGCCCACACAGGCTCACACAGATGTGCACACACACAGGTGCACGCACAGGCCCACACAGATACAGACATACAGGGGCACACAGGGACACACAGGCACAGATGCACAAACACACAGATGTACACACAGGTGCTCACAGTACACACACACAAATATACACATACAAACACACAGCCTCAGAGACATGCACACAGCACACATGTATGCACACACAGATGTGCACAGACACAAATGCACACACACAGCTGCACACACAGACACAGATGCACACACTTTTTCATTTTATCATCTGAGCCTTTACGTACACTTTTGAAAAAAATAAAATCTGGCAAAAGCATCCATACCAGTTTCCATAACCTTCTTTTCCCTTGTTGAGTTAAGAATGTGGATATAGGTTTTTCACTTTGGAAACAGAACATAGACACAGTGGACAGAAAACCTGGGCCTCCTTGGTGCCTCCACCTCTTGCTGGGCCAAATTGGGGGCCCCTTCCCACACCTCGGAGGGGGTGTCTGCCCTGGATGCTGAGCCCCAGCAGCTGGCCTGCTCTGCTTGGTGAGGCGGCCGCGCTCCGAGAGCTCCTCCAGCCCCCGCTGCTCTCTCACCGTGACTTGACAAATCTGATTTCTCAGCACCCAAGGACAGCCCTGCCCCAGGTGGCATCACTACTGTCCCCATTGCACAGACGAGGAAACCGAGGCCCTGGGAGGTGACCTGCTCTGCCTGAGCCTCGCTAGCCAGTGGCGGAGCCAGGACACGAGCCTGCTGCCGGGCCCCATGGGCCCCCCTGCTTGGTGGGGGCGCCCCTGACACCCCCTGCCTGTGTGCCAGCCTCCTAGGCACCTGGGCCGCCTGCTACCTGACCCTGGTCATCGTGCTGCAGTACCACCTCCGGCCCGAGGGCCTGGTGCGCGAGCCACGTCTGTCCCCAAGGTGAGTCTCAGGCAGTGACCTCTCACGGAGTGGGGAGGCAGTGAGGGAGGGAGGGCTCCCTACGGTTTGCAGCGGAGCCCCGGACTCCTTCAGTGACATCCTTGGTGGCCTGGATCGCGATGAGGCAGAGTGCAGCCCCCTCCTTCAGAACGGATGGCAGCTGTTGTTGGAGACGACTAGGGCTGGGACAGAGAGGCCTTGGATGGCGCGGATGTCACCTCATGCCCGGGAGGCAGCAGCACCCAGCATCGAGAAGCCAGCGCCCAGCAGGGGACACAGCAAGGAGGCCAGCGTGGCCAGAGTCACCTGGGCAGGGGCCAGAGGGAGCAGGGGAGGCAGAGTAGAGGGCAGAAGGGGTGGTGCTTGGGGACTTTGGTTCTGAGCACCGCAGCAGTGCACCAGGGCTTCTGTTTTCCAAGGATCCCTCCAGCGACCTTGTGAGCAGCTGGGGTCAAGGGCAGAGCAGGCAGAGCCCACAGGAGCGACCTGGCATCTCGGGCTAGGGGGTATTGGAGGTGTTGCGGGGAGGGGAGACACTGGAGCGTTTGCATTTATGTCTGCTGACACGGTTAGGAGGGCCCTGAGCTTGCTTCCGGGGTCTTCAGGTTCTCAGTCTTTGCTGTTCCAGTTTGCTGAAGCTGCCAGCACACAAAATACCAGTAACGGATTGGCTTTTATAAAGAGGATTTATTTGGTTACAAGTTTAAAGTCCCAAGGCCATGAAAGTTTCCAAACTAAGGCATCAACAAGAGGACACCTTCACTGAGGAATGGCTGATGGTGTCCAAAACACCTCTGTCAGCTGGGAAGGCACGTGACTGGTGTCTGCTTGTCCTTTGCTCCTGGGTTCCGGTTACAAAATGGCTTTCTTGAAAATGTCTCTGGGCTTCCATTTCTCTTAGCTTCTCTCAGCTCTCTGCTGGGTTCTCCTGGGGCATTTTTCTCGAAGCATCTGGGGGTCCTCTCCTAGCTTCTCCATGGCAAACTCTGGGCTTCATCTCTCAGCTTAGCATCTCCAAATGTCTTTCTGTCTCCATCTCCAAGCATCTGGGTCTCTGTGAGCTATTAGCTTCTCCTGGGGGCAAACTCTGGATTACATATCTTAGTGTTCTGGTTTGAATGTATTATGTCCCCCCAAATGCCATTATCTTTGATGTAATCTTGTGTAGGCAGACTATTAGTGTTGATTAGATTATAATTCTTTGAGTATTTCCATGGAGATGTGCCCCACCCAACTGTGGGTGATGACTCTGATTGGATGGTTTCCATGGAAGTGTTGGCCCGCCCATTCAGGGTGGGCCTTGATTAGTTTACTGGAGCTCTATACAAGCTCAGACAGAAGGAACGAGCTTGCTACAGCCAAGAGGGGCACTTTGAAGAATGCACACAAGCTGAGAGAGTAGCTGCAGATGAGAGACAGTTGAAGATGGCCGTTGAAAGCAAACTCTTGCTCCAGAGAAGCTAAGAGAGAACAAATACTCCAAGAGCAACTGAGTGTGACATTTTGAAGAGGAGCTGTGGCCTGGAGAGGAATGTCCTGGGAGAAAGCCATTGAAACCAGAACTTGGAATAGATGCCAGCCATGTGCCTTCCCAGCTAACAGAGGTTTTCCAGATGCCATTGGCCATCCTCCAGTGAAGGTACCCAATTGTTGATGCATTACCTTGGGCACTCTATGGCCTTAAGACTGTAACTGTGTTACCAAACAAACACTCTTTTATAAAAGCCAATCCATTGCTGGTATTTTGCATCCCAGCAGCGTTCGCAAACCAGAACACTTAGCTTCTCTCCAAAATGTCTCTCTCAGTTTCTCTGTGCTCCTTCTCTCTGTGAGCTCTCTTAAGGACTCTAGTAAAGCAATCAAGACACACCCAGAATGGTATCACCAAGAGTTGGGGGGGGTCACATCTCCATGGAAACAAACTAATCAAAAGGGGTCACCCTATTCAAAAGGCTAATAAGTCTGCCCCCACAAGATTGCATTAAAGAACAGGGCTTTTGTGGGGGACATAATAGATTCAAACCAGCACACTTGTTGACCAATGGCCCCATGTTTTCATTTTCTTCCTTAAACTTTTTATTTTAAAATAATTCCCAACTTTATAGGACAGTTGCAAAAAATAACACACACATGTTCCTTTTGCACTGGGCCCTGCAAGCTACATGGCAGGTCCTGGCTGAGGGCAGTGGAGAGTGAGAGAGGGACAAATTGAGTCCGAGGCTTTGGCCTGAGCACCTGGGAGGCTGCAGAGGCTGAGGCAGGGGGTAGACTTCCCTCTGGGATGTGTTCAGCTGGAGACAGTTTTGAAACATCTAAAAGGAGAAGCCGAGGTGACGGCCTGATCCACATGTGTGGGGTTAGAGGCCAGGCCAGAGGGAGATGTGGCCGGGGCAGGCCCTGAACTGGCGTGTCTGGCCGTGAGCCCGTGAGAGCATCAGAGACGAGCCAAAGGAGTCAGAGCCCAGGCCGCGAGGTCAGGAGGCTGCAGGGGAGCACGTGGGAGCTGGAGAGGGCTGGCCAGTTGGGAGGGTGTTGGATGCAGGGGTCCCTGAAGCCAAGCCAAGCAAGTTCCAAGACGTGGGGACGTCTCTGCCACCAGTCGCTGCTCGTGGGTCACGTAGGACCGAGCACTGAGCGTCAAGTTCAGCCATGGAGGTCGTGGGTGATGGTGAGCCGAGATGGATTAGGCCCAAGAGGGAAGGGAGGAGATGGTGCAGGCAGCTCTTCAGACGAGGGGAGGAGGAGATGGGCAGCAGCTAAAAGGGGCTGTGGGAGGCAGAGGCTGCCGCAGATTTAATGCCGATGGGGATAATCCAGCGGGGAAGGGCAAGTCGGTAGAGGGAGAACATACCTGCTGCTGATCTGTGTCCCTGGGTCAGCGGGAGGGGAAGGGCCCAACGCTCAGTAGCCGCGGGCTGGGAGGTGGACAGTCTCCTCCGTGGTGGGAGGAGGGGGGGTGCACGGGTGCAGATGGAGTAGGGGAAGCGGGGGCACTTTGTTTTCTGATTTGGGAATAGAAAGCCAGCTTGCCCCGAGAGTGACGCCGAGGACAGTCTGGGGGCTGGGGCCGACCCACTGCTGGCATCACCCAGCCAGCACAGAACTGATGCCCCCGTATAAGTGTCCTCTGCTGCTGTAACAAATATCGAAGGCTGAATGGCTTGAAACAACAGGCATGGATGATCTTACCGTCTGGAGGTCAGAAGTCCGACCCAGTCCTTGCTAGGCCAAAATGAAGGTGTCAGCAGGGCTGATTGCTTCTGGAAGCTCCAGGAGAGAATCCGGTTCTGGGCCTTTTCTGACTTCTGGAGGCCACCCACATTCTTTGGCTTGTGGCCACATCCTCCCCTGCAAAGCCAGCTGTGAAGCATCTCTGACTGGCTTCCGTCATCTCGCTTCCCTCTGACCACGGAGGGAGCGGCTCTCTGAGCTTAAGGCCCCGTGACTCCATTGGGCCCCCCAGACAACCCAGGACAGTCTCTCATCTCAAGATTCTTCGCTTGATGGCCCTTGTAAAGTGACAGGTTCTGGGGTTAGGATGTGGACATCTTCAGGGACATGCATGTACCTCCCACAACTGGGAAGCATGGTTTCGGGAGCAAGGCCTGTGTATCTCCGTCCGTCTCTGCTGGAGGGCCCCCAAGGCTGCTGGCAGCTGGCACCTTGGGGTGCTTGTCAGAGAAGTCAGGGGCCACGAGGTCGTACCCTCTGGG
Source organism: Bradypus variegatus (assembly GCA_004027775.1). Classification (NCBI taxonomy): domain Eukaryota; kingdom Metazoa; phylum Chordata; class Mammalia; order Pilosa; family Bradypodidae; genus Bradypus; species Bradypus variegatus. Next base: position 21,516 of record PVKY010000283.1, on the reverse strand, counting down.
CCTCTCAACTGTGCACACCTTCTACCCCTTCAGTGGTTCGATGGAGGTCAAACTGTCCTTGCACTAATCAGGATCTGTTTGGGGGTATTTGTATGGGCCGAGATCGTCCAGTTGCCAAATAGCAGCAAAGATCTATTCAGAGAGCGTTGCACTCGCCAGCCTCCTTCCCCAGCTCCTGGACACAGTAATCAAAATTGCATCTTGCAGTCATACCCAGGTGTATTTTCCTGGTGCTGTTCAGAGTTTATCCTCTCAAGCTGCAAGTCCTTTTGAGCGTAACTTGATTTTAATAAATGCCCTTTCTCGTCTGTTTACAGCCCCTCCTCCTGGACCTCTGCACTTAGTGTCTTCCCCACCATCTGCTTTGGATTTCAGGTAAGTTTAGCCTCTGGATTGAAGAGTGTGGCATCTTCCGAGGCTGTGGGTGACGGCCCGTTCCCTCGGGAGTGCTGGCGCCCCGTGGGGAGAGGAGTCTGGGTGTTCGGGCTGCCTTTCGCGGATCGCACAGCTGGTGCGCGTCTGGGCTCTGTGAGGTGTGAACTGCCCCCGACCTGGGCACCTGGCCCCTTCTAGCTGGGGGTGGGGTGGAGAAGGGGGCTCTGGCCCCTCCTCTACAGACTTCTGGGGGTGTCCCCCCACCTGGAGCCTTGGAGCTGCCCAAGTGTGCCCACAGCACCCCTTCCTGCAGGCAGAGTCTCCCTGGGGGCCCTGGGGAGGAAAGACACAGCTTGTCTCCGACGGGGAACAAGGGAAGGTAGAGGCGGCCGGAGGGGGGAGGCCAGAAAACACAGAAGTGTTCGTGGGCTGTCCTGGGAGGACAGGTGGGGCCTGTGTGTAGATCCCAGAGCCAGAGGCTGCTGCAGTAGCGCTGGGGGCAGATCCAGACGCCCTGAGGGCGGCGACGGCTGAAAGCAATGTGGGGGGCCGGGGCAGGTGGGGGCGGCCAGGCGGAGAGGACAGCCCAGGTGGGGGCTGCAGGTGAGGGCCCAGGTGCATTTGAGGAGATGCTGGGGCTGGCGGGTGAGGGCAAGTGGGGGACTGGGCTTGGCGCCCCACCTTCTGGTCCATCTCGGGGTTCTCAATCCTCCTAGGCTGGTGGTTGACCCCGCTCTCTCATTGTTTATTTTAGAGAGGCTCTGCCTCTGTCTCCTAAAAACAGCCACCCGCTCACCCACCCACCTGCCATGAGCAAAACTGTCCCGAAATAAAATAAAATTCACAAGGGAAAGATGTCCAGGATTTAAAACTGTATCTGAACTTCCGGGCCTTTGAGTTTTTCTCTCTTTATCCATCAACTGGCTGCTGCGTCCCTCTCTCATCTCACATTTTCTTTGACCATTTTTTTTTGAATCCTGGCCCGTTTCCATTTCTCTTTATAAACGACTTGCTGCAGCGCCCCTGCAGCTCAGCAAGCAGCCTGGAGGGCTTTCTCGCGTTTCCTCTGGCATGCCCAATATTTTGAAAGATCTAAAGCAATTCTGTTGCTGTCGAGTGTCTGGATTTCGTTTCTAATCTCTCTTCCGTCCCCAAGCGCCATATGGCTGGATGGGCACGCGCCAGGGCGCCTGCTTTCCAGAGGCTGCCGGGGGGGCCTCACCTTTGCCTCGGCTCCCTCATCCTCTTCTCCTAGCAACCGAGGCCCTGGCTGCGGTTTCCAGGGACACGGGCTGCCGGGATGGAGGGCTGGGAAGGATGCGCTGCAAGGGCTGGGGGCGGGGCAGAGGATGAGCTGCTGGAACAGGACGGGGGCGGCAGAACCCAGCTTCAGAGGCGGGGGTCTGGGGGCGGGGGAGGGTGTGGTGGGAATAAACCAGGCCAAGGCCCTGGATGTGGCGGCAAGGCCAGGGGGCTGCGAGGAAGCCGAGGGCCACCAGCTGTCATCAGGAGTTCTGGCCTGATTCAAACATGGCCCCCCAAACACGTTAGGAACAGGGCACCCCCACCAGCGTGGCACCGGGAGCCAGTGGGCAGGGCCTCTGGAGGGGACCAGGAGGGGGCAGGTCACTCCCAGCCACCGCGGCCACACTCGGGCTCCTCCGTTGTTCTTTGGAACAGCTATATTATGCTCTAATCCACACACACACAGTTCTCCCTCCTAAAGGTGTGATCCAGTGGCTTTTAATACAGTCAGAGTTGTGCTTCCCTCATCACAGTCAAGAACAGAATATTTTTATCACCCCAAAAAGGAACCCTGAACCCTGTAGCTGTCACCCCCACCACTGAGCCCCCAGTGGCACCTAACCCACTTCCTATCTATGGGTTTGCCTGTTCCAGACACTTCACCCATGTCATAGCGGGGGGGTCAGAACTTGGTTCCTTTTTCATGGCTGAGTAATATTCCAGCTCATGGAGGTTCTGCACTTTGAGCCATTCATCTGTTGACAGATGCTCAGGTTATCTCCACTTTGGGGCTATCGGGTGCTCCTGTTCTGCATCATCCAGTGGGCTGCACGCTGGAGCCACCATCCCAGAGCTGCTGGGAACCGAGCGGCCCCTTCTTGGGGTGCACAGTACATCCCTTACTGACCCGCAGAAGCCTGGGGCAAGGGGTTTGAGGAGAAGCAGGCGGGGGAAAGGATCAGCCATGCCGCGGCCGTGGTACCCGTCCCCACCCCATGTCTTCTCTCACAGCCTTGGGCTTGGCTGCCGCCTGCAGCACACAGAGCTGTGAGCTGGGGACCGACCCTGCTGCTTCTTGTGTGTGGACCCCGCAAGCAGGGCCTGAGGCGAGGCTGGGTGCTGGGGATTGCTGTGGAGCAGGGAGGGTGAGATGGGGATGCAGCCCCTCAGAGGGCACCATGTAGACAGCGGAGCTCCGGGTCCACTGGGCCCTGAAAGGCCCCTGGAAGGCACCCCGAAAAGCCCCCAGAAGTTCAGGAGGCAGCACTTATCTGAGTTCTGCTGCCCGTTGGTGGTGGGTCCCCAGGGGTGTTACGTGTCCCCCTTGACTGGCCAAGCTAGGATTCCTGGGAGGCCAGGGCAGCCCCGGGGCAGGGAGCCGGGGGGGCAGCTGTCCAAAGGCTGGACCCTCGGTGGAAGGTGAGTCAGGGCTCATACAGGGCTGGAGGCGCAGCCACAGCTGGAATGGGGTGCAGGGCACAGGGCAGCGGCCACCACAGAGAATTCTCAGGCCCCAAAGGCCAACACTGCTGCGGTTGAGGAAACCTGCCCTAGGTTTGTTTGGCTTGTAACTTGAACTTGACCTCAGTGGAAGCTTGCCACGGGCGTTCTCTTGTGTTTAGCTGCTTTTGCCCAATGTCGTATGGTGAGATTTGTCCACATCCTTTTTCATTGCTGCATGCTATTCCACGGGAATATCTTTTGATTTCCTTCCTCATTCTACTGTCCACGGACACCCGGGTTGTTTCCCAGAAGTCTTTTGGGACATGGGCATTTTTAAAATTGCTCCAGGGTATTCTCAGGCCCAGCTGGCCCGAGAACCCCTGAGCCACCTCCCTGTCTTGCAGTGCCACGAAGCCGCCGTCTCCGTCTACTGCAGCATGCGCAACCAGGCTCTCTCCCACTGGGCGCTGGTCTCCGTCGTGTCCCTGCTGGGCTGCTGCCTTATTTACTCGCTGACGGGTAAGGCCTGGCCCAGGGTGGCCGGTGTGGCGGGGGAGCCACAGTGGAACTGGGAATATGATGAGAATTCATCAAGAGCTGACCACATGCCTTCACCCATTTAATCCTAAGTGCGCTGTGGAAGTCCCCGTTTCTCAGACATGGCAACTCTGGCTTGTCCAAGATCATGGCAAAGCTGGGACCCAAATTCTGGCCTGGCATCTCCCAATCCCACTGCTACTGCCAATGAGGGTCAAAAAATTTTAGTGTCACATCTGGGAGGTGGTTTGCAAAGTGCTTTCACGGACTTGATGGATTTGGGTGCTCTGTAGGCAGAAGGGTTTTTGTAGGTGACAAAGCTGTTGTTCAGAGACATGCAGTGACCTGCCCAGTCACACAGCACGTCCCTGGCACAGACCCGGGTCTTGGGCTCTGGCTGACTTCGGGCTGCTGCTTTCCTCTGGCCCCTGGCTCTTTCTTTCCTTCACCTGTTGGACTCTCGGACTCAGGAAGCTTTTGGGGCAGCGGCCAATGTGTTGGAGCCACCTTGGATTCCCACGGCCACCCAAGGAGCTTGCTGAGTGATTTTCCCCCTGCTGGGAGGTCCCCGTCGGTTTGTGGCCCTGGGGCCTGTGACTCAGGTCACCCTGTATGACTCCATTTCCAGGTGCCCGTGGGATCTCAGGGCCCAGAGAGAAGGACTTTGCAGCCGGCACAAGCCACAGCCCTGGGCCCAGATGCCCTGTGTCAGGATGAGGAGGGGACTGGGATGCCGGGAGGCTCTGCAGCCTTGAGGGGAGGTGGTGGGCATGGCTGTCCTGGTCCCAGTGTCACCAGCTCTGTGATTCTGGGCAATAGTTGACACCTGGGTCTTGGTTTTCCTCATCTGGGAGATGGGCGTCCTGCCACCTGCATCTCTGGCTGTCGTGAGGGTGTGACAGTGCACTGGTGTGCCAGGCTCCTGACCAACCCTCTGGGGGTCGTGTGTGCTCTTTCCCCGGGGGCTGGGTCAGCACCGTCTCCTCCCACCCTCCTCGATCCTCCGAGTCCTCTCGGGACTCCAGCCTTCTTTCTCCATTGGAATCCACAGCAGGGGCCCAGGCTCCTGCACCTGGGAAGAGCCCCAGTGGGACGCGTCTCCCACCATGGCCGGCTGGGTCGTTGACGCCCACGTTTCGTGCCCCTTGCTGCCACATCCCGGGGACTTGCTGCTTCTCTGACGGGCCGTCAAGGTGGCAGTCTGGGCTGTGTTCCTCGGGGCAGGTCCGGGTGGTGGGGTCTCTTGCCCCAGATCCCAGGCCAGGGCTGTGCTGCCAGCCCCCTGCCCACCGTGTCCCCACTCAACTCATCTGTTCGTCCGTCCATCCAGTACCTGGGCATCTGGTGTGGCCGGGCCCTGGGGGGCCTCCGTGAACACAACATGGCAACATCCCTGCCCTCAAACGGTGCATATCTCGGGGTGTGGGGACAGGGCGAGTGGGGACCGGAAGGAGGGTGGGTGGGTGGGTGAGTCGGGAGCGTTTTCCCTGAGAAGGTGGCTCTTGAAGCCCCGAAGGGAATGAGGGGGCGCCAGGGGGGTCCTGGCAGGTGCAGAGGCCCTGAGGTGGGAGCTGTGAACCAGCGGGGGTTCTGAGACCTCCATGAGGATTCGGGCCTTTCCCGAGGCCAGAGGGCCCAGAGCTGGGACCCTGGGGTCTGACTCCTGGCGCCCCAGCCCCTGAGCTCCGCTAGCTGGGCCCCTTAGACCAGCGCCCAGCCGCCCTCCTGTGACACGGGGGCTGTGGCAGGGCCTGGTTTGCGGGGGCAGAGCGAGCAGCCAGTGAACGGTGACCCCAGGATGTAACGGCTGCTGGTTTTAGCGACAGGACAGCGTAATTCCGATTGTGTTCTGACCACCGACTCCAAGCGAGACGAGCTGCTCACGGAAGGTTCCGGGCAGGGCTGTGCCTGTTCGGAGCTGTGGTTTGTCGGGACCAGCTCACGCAGGAGGAGGCGCCGGGGCTGGGTCTCGGAGGGGGCCGATCTCCCCGGAAGCGCATCCTCGAGGCTCCCGTCTGGGGGTGTCGCCTCTCCTTTCCAGCCCCTGCTCGGGTTGGGGGTGGGCAGAGCCCGAGTGTCCCGTGGCATCCACGCAGCACCCACACATCTCTGACCGGCCCCCCCACCTCCACCCTCCCCTCCTACCAGGGCTTTACGGCTTCCTGACCTTCGGGACGGACGTCGCCGCTGACGTCCTGATGTCCTACCCGGGCGACGACGTGGCCATCCTCGTGGCCCGAGTCCTCTTCGCCGTCTCCATTGTCACCGTCTACCCCATTGTGCTCTTCCTGGGGAGGTGGGTCTGGGGGCAGGTGAGGGCCCCTCCTCATGCCAACCCCACTCACGCTTGGGCCCAGAGGGGTGTGTGAGGTTCCTGGGGCTGCCGGAAAGAAATGACCATGAAGGGGGCCGGCTGAAAACACCAGGAGCCGATCCTCTCGGTGTCCTGGAGGCCGGAGGTCAAATGGGGGTGTTGTCGGCCCTGCTCCCCGTGAAGGCTCTGGGGGGGCCCCTTGCCACCTCTTCCAGCTCCTGGGGCCCTGTTGTCCCTCAGCTTGATGCAGCCTTGCCCCATCTCGCCTCCATCTTCACATGGCCCCCCACGTCTCTGTGTGTCTGTGTGTCTGTTTGCATGTCTGTGTCTGTGTGTCTGTGTTTCTCTGTCTGTCTGTGTGTCTCTGTGTGTCTGTGTGTCTCTGTGTCTGTGTCTCTATGTGTCTGCGTGTCTGTGTGTCTCTGTCTGTGTGTCTGTATGTCTGCATGTCTGCGTGTCTGTGTGTGTCTGTGTGTCTCTGTGTCTGTGTGTCTATGTGTCTGTGTATCTGTGTCTCTGTGTGTGTCTGTGTGTCTCTGTGTCTCTGTGTCTGTGTGTCTGTGTCTGTGTGTCTGTCTGTCTGTGCCTTTTCTGCCTCCTCTAAGGACCCTGCTCATGTTAGGCTGTGCCCACCAGATCCCTATTTCTAAATGAGGCCTGTTCACAGGTCCCGGCAGTTAGGACTTGACCCTGTCTTTTGGGGGGGCCCATTCACCCCACTCTAGAGGGGCCTTGAGGGCTTCCCACATGTAAGGCATTGTGTGGGGCCCTCGCAGAGCACCCCGTCATTGCCCCATCGTCCTGGCATTGATGGAGCTGACAGGGCGAGACAGCTGAGTGACTCCCCAGGGTCATGGAGCTGTCCAAGTTGGGCCGGGGCAGGACCCTCAGCTGGATCCCTGCCTCTGTGCTCTTGTCACCCGGTGAAGTGTCCCCATGTGCCTCCTGTGGGGCAGAGAGGAGCAAGTGTGTCCTAAGGAATTTGGGGACCCAAAAGGAGGGGCTCTGCTGTGTGCCCAGTTTCGAATCCCCCTGATGGCGAGGGCTGCTCGGCAGGCGGTCCTGATGGAACCCGACTGTGTGCCCAGTTCCAGAGCAGGTGACACGGGAAAGGACAGACGTGGGCAGCTTGTCCCTGCACTTGGATTTGAGGCTGACGCGAGCAGACAGCCAAGAGCCAGGCGGGCACTCGGGAGGCTGAGAGCCACTTCCAAAGCCCTCGGGGAAGGCTGGAGGGTGGGCGGGGTGTCCCAGGGCCGGGGGAAATGGGGATGGGGACAGGGAGGGGTCTCCAAGGGAAGGACGTGGCCTTCCCTTCAGGGAGGGGGAAGGCTGCTGGGAGCTCGGGGTGCTGAGTCGTCTTTCTGGTCCTGGGAAGTGGGTGTGGGGGAGGCAGATTATAAGCAGGTGAAGAAAAAAGGCAGTTCTATTAGCAGGTTAGAGTTGCCAAAAGCATGGCTCTGTACCTGCTGGGAAAGTGCCTCCAAGCTTCCCGGCAGCCAGTGTGAAGAGGGAAAGCTGGTCAGCCAGTGCTCCCCCAAGTCCTTAGGAGAATACAAGCTGCCTGCTTAGGACACTTGGTGATTCCTGATGCCAGGACCAGAAGGTGATTCTCTGCGTCATCCTGATGTAGCAATCTGCTCTGCTGCTCTCTCCAACCTGGTGCTTATTTATCTGCTGACAGCATCGTTGGCCACGTTTCCTGTGGGCTGCTCTAGTCTCTCTGCCCTGGAAACCTGTCGTTGTACCTGCCAGGGGCTGTCATAGTGCTGAGCACCCTGGAGAGGACATCCATGGTGACCGACATTTATTGTGCTCTTGTGGTGCCAGGCCCTGTGCTGGCTCAGTGTTTTAGGGGCTGTCACCTTCTCCATTTTATGGGCGAGGAAATGGAGGCATGGGGCACTTAGAGTGTTTGACAAACTCACTCAGCTGGTGAGTGTCAGAGCGAGGCCTGGAACTTGGCTCCAGAGCTCTCCGACGACGGCCTGGCGGTGGGATAACCCACCTGAGGGTTGCAGACCGTGGGTGTGGAGTAGGAGCCCTGCTTGGCCTGCCGGGGGTGGGAAGGGTGCCCGGCGGTGGCAGGTGGGCAGGTGCCAGCCGGAGGCCTCTGCGTGTCTGGGGTGTGGGCTCAGGTCGGTGGTGCAGGACTTCTGGAGGAGGAGCTGCTGCGGAGCGTGTGGGCCCAGGGCCCCAGCAGATCCCTCGGGGCCGTGGGTGCGGATACCGCTGACTGTCCTGTGGCTGGCCCTGACACTCGCCGTGGCCCTCTTCGTGCCCGACCTCAGCGAGATCATCGGCGTCATTGGAGGCGTCAGCTCCTTCTTCATTTTCATCTTCCCAGGTGAGACACCTGCTCCCCCAGGCCCCTGCCGGCCCTCGGGGCTGCTTCTGATGTGCTCATGAGGCACCGGGCCCCTGTCTTCCCTGCAGGCCTGTGCCTCATCTGTGCTCTGGACACCGAGCCCCTGGGACCGAGGGTCAAGTATGTGTCCCCAACAGCGGGGCGGCAGCAGATGGGCTTGCAGAGGGGCATGGAGAGGGGACCCCAGACCTTGGGTGCCTCGGTGGGCCATGCAGGCCGCGCAGGGGGTCCCCGTCCAGGGCTGCGGGGAGAGGGGGCGTCTGTGAGTACCGGGACTTCCCTCCGGCCGCGGGTGTGTGGCTGGGGCTTGCTGTGGGTTTGGGGTCTGCTTCACTTCAGGGCGTCCCTGCTGCCTGGGGCCCCCGGTTGGTGGCTCTCCTGCCCCTCGCACCAGAGCTCAGATCCAGCACCGCCCCGTGGGCTCAGGCTCGCCCTGTGGCCCTCAGGACCCTGCACCGAGGTGGCAGCGGTGCCCGGCGTCCCCCAGCCCATGGTACAGCTCCTGGTCCTCAGTGGTGGCCTCTGCGCCAGGCACCCCGCCACGTCCTTCCACGCACTCGCCTCCCCCACCCGTGCACTCACCTGCCCATGGCAGCTCGGACGTTTGCTCAGAGTCGCGCAGCTTGGAGGCGCAGGGGCTTAGGGTGTTGGCCCAAACTCTCCCAGCTGGCAAGTGTCAGGGACGGGCCCAGAACTGGGCTCCAGAGCTCTCCGACAATGGTCTGGGCCCAGAGGCCCGAGGCGACCCCCCACCCTGCTCTCTGCTGCTGGATGATGGGAGAACCTGGCCATCTCCTGATTCCGCACACTTTTATCGGAGGCTGCTCCTACTTGGGGCTGTCCTGTGGGTCCAACGGGACTGAGACCCTGCCCTTCGCCGTCGGGGAGCTCCGCCTGACTCTGCTGGGAAAGACAGCACGTATCTGAATGACATGCCGTGGCCTCTGCCTCGGCACGTCCCTGGGTGCCCTGAGACAGGCTGCCAGGGTCTCCTTCCCACTTCACAGATGTGGAAACCAAGGCCAAGAGAGGCACAGAGAGGCCAGAGTGGTTTTCTGGGGCTGCAGTAACAGATGACTGCAAACTGGGAGGCTTACAACAATAGGAAGGTATTTTCTCTCTTATGGTTCCGGACACCAGATTCCAAAACTGGGGTGTCACCGGGCCACGCTCCCCCTGATGGCTCTAGGGAGGCCCCTTCTTTGCCTCCTCCAGCTTCCTTGGCTCGTGGCTGCATCACTCCCATCTCTGCTGCTGTCTCCATGTGGCCATCTGTCCTCTGTCTCTGTGTCCTCTTCCTATGAGGACACTTGCTGAATCTAGAGCCCATTCTAATTCTAGGATGACTCTATCTTGAGATCCTTAACTTAATTCCAAATGCAAAGACCCAATTTCCAAATCAGGCCACCCTCATGTGTACCAGGTGTATATATCTTTTTTGGGGGTCAACATTCACCCCAGCACGGATGCTCATAAGTCATGCAGCCGGCCGGCCACAGATGTGGGTCCCTGTGGCAGGCCTGGTGCTTCAACAGACCCCGTTCCTTCATCCACATCGAGCCCCAGCTTGGTTTCCCCAAAGTAGTGGGCTGGGCCTGGGGGCTTCTGGGTCGAGAAGTTTTCCTGGATGTCTCCAAACCTCACTCGGGCCTAGAGCTGGCTCCCGACGGCCTGGTGACTCTGTGGGCCGTTCCCTGTGGCAGACTCTCTGAAATCTTGCTGCTTTTGTGTGATCCTTTGATCCAAGCTCATGATAGTTTTTACTGACAGGCTTTCAAGATATTCTTATTTTTGGAGGACCTTCTGAGCCATAAAAGCCGCTCTGAGGAGCACTGCACCCCTGGTCATGTTGGCCGCGTTCCTCCCCCTCGGATGTATGGAAGCTCGTTGCTCCGAGCAGCTGCTCTGAGGACGCTGCTTGGTTAGAGATGCGCCTTCCATGGCAACGGATCCTTTTGGCCTTTTTTAATAGGGCCAGAAATATCTCCATCGGCCCTGCTATTTCGTGGGAATCTTATTATCGCTCTTGCCTCATTGTCTGCATCCTGTCACTGCTGGTCACATTATGAGCTTGCAAATGGACCTCAACGGATGCCAGTTCCAGCCACCAGCCCCGGCTGCCAGCCCCGGCCACCTCTGCCTCCTCTACCCTTGTCTCCAGCTGCCAGGGGACCCGACATGGAGAATTTTCTTCTCCTGCCTTGCTCCTGGGGGGTGTCTGAATTTCCCAGCGCTGCCATAGCAAAGTACCACAAATTGGGGGGCTTAACGTTTATTCTCTCCTAATCCTGGAGGGAGAACAGAAGCCCCAAACCAAGGCGTCAGCAGGGCCATGCTCCCCTGAGACCTGCAGGGAGATTCTCTCCTGCCTCTTGCAGCGTCTGGTGTTTGCTGGCAGTTCTCAGTGTCCTTGGCTTGTGGCCACATCTCTCCCGGCTCCCCCACCTTCTCCCCATGTGTTCCTGTCTCCAAATGTCCCCTCTTATAAGGTCACCAGTCTTTGGATTAGCACCTCGCCCCCCCCACCCCCACTCCATTCCAGTTTGGTCTTGTCTCAACTAACCACATCTTCAAAGACCCTGTTTCTAAATAGGGCCACGTTCCTGGGACTGGGGAGTACGACTGGAACCTGTCTTTTTGGGGAACACGTTTACCCCATAACAGGAGCAGAAAGGGAGTTTGGAACTGGTGCCTTCACCCCCATTTCTTTTTCTTTGCTAAATACTGGTGAGAGATGAGGTTATGAAATAACAGGTGGAGGGAGAGCTTTTTTGAGCGCCCAGGTACTTTATTTCCCATTGTCCCCAAACCCATCCCTACAGGTAAAGGAGAATACTTTGAATTTTTTCCAAATTGGCACCTCCAATGGGTTGCAAAATAATAAGATGCTCTCTGTATGTGCATGGCTCATCTGTGCAGCAATCCAGCGCGGCTCGTGGGTGCTGACGTGGTTTCTTGCATTGGCAGGTGCAGCCTGGAGCTCTGGGGCGTGGTCTCCGTGCTGGTCGGCACCTTCATCTTCGGGCAGAGCACGGTGATGGCTGTCCTGGAGCTGCTCTGAGGGCAGGAGGGGTCCTTGCCGCCGAGGGAGGACAGGACTGTGGGTCGCCTGGGGCCTGGATCCAGGAAAGGGGGACGGGCTGGGTGCCCACCTGCATCCATGCCCATGTCCTCGCCGGCACTGACCCTGCCCAGCACCCTGGGAACGTCCTCGACGTTAATGGACTCAGGTCACGCTGCTTCTGCCATGGGCTGTCCCCCCAGCCAGGATGGGACACTGGCTTCGGGGTAGGCAGAGGGCCCGGCTGCTCCCAGGGGTGACGTCATGCAACCTGTACCATGTCAGGCTGGTGGTGAATCGGTCATTTTCTTGTTTGTTTTTCCCATCTGTTCCCCTGCGGAAACTTTCTTTATTGAGATATGTTTCATACAGCACAAGTCACTCTTTTCAAGTCTCCAATTCAGTGGTTTTTAGTTTATATTCACAAGGCTGTGCAACCCTCACCACTGTCTAGTGCCAGAACGTTTTCCTCACCCCAAAAGGAAACTCTGAACCCTCTGGCAGCCGTGGCCCCACCCCCGCCCCCTGCATCCACAGATCCACTTTCTGTCTCTGTGGAGCTGCCTGTCCTGGACGTTTCGTATAAACGGAATCATTCTGCAGGTGGCCTTCTGTGTCTGGCTTCCTCCACTCAGCATCTGTTTTTCAGATGCGTCCATCTGACAGATGAGGCCACTGAGTGTTGGAAAAGTCAAGGCCGCCTGCCCAGCAAGGTACAGACCTGGGGTTAGAAGCCGTTTCAGGCTGGATTCTGTCCTCTGTTTCCTTTCCACTGCGTATCTGCTCAGTGGCCAAAGGGGTGGGGACTGGGTTGCCCGGACCCCGAGGACGGAGGCCCCCCTGCCTCCTGCACCCAGCCACACGAGGGGGCGGTGAGTGTGGCTGCAGTGCAGGGGACACGGGCCCTTCCCCAGGTGCTCTGGGACCAGCCCCGCTTCCACCTGCCTCACCCAGCTCCCATGGCCTTGAGGCAGAGACCTCAGGACCCAGGACTTTGTTTTATGGGGTCATTTATCATCCTGGAGCGGGCAGTGAGCATGGATAAACAGCCCTTCGTTTACAGTCTATACACTCTGCTTCCCGAAAGGCTCTGCCGCGACTGCCCAGGAAGGCTAGAGGACAAGAGCCCTAGAATAAGAACCAAGTGTACAAATTGGCTCTGGAGTCAGGTTACTGGTTTTGAATTTTGAATACTGGCTCAGCCACTTGCTGTCTTATGATCTTGGGTAAGTTTATGAACCTCTTTGAAGTCTGTCTCCTGCTGTGAAACGGGGATGCAGGGTAGATGCAGGCTGGCTGTGAGGATCGGAGGCAACAACATGTTCAGGGCAGCTGGTGAGATGCCTCACACAGTAGGGACCCAGGCAGTTGTAGCATTTCCCCCAGAAAACCTAGGTTGAGATTGGAAGATAAACATTGAGCTTCCTAGTGGCCAAGGGGAAAAGGACAACAAGGGGACCCTAGGGTTCACCCCAAAGCAGGAAAGCACAGCAGGAGAGAAGTGGTCTGGCATTAAATGTTCTCTATGAAGAGCTAAGAGGGGCTTTTTAATTTAAGAGATGACTGAATATCTCCATCAGAGACAGTAATTTCCATTCACAATTCTGTGACAGGTGCAAACGTGACAGTCATGCAGCTGAGCCTCAAATTAACAATCTGTAAAAGCTGAGTGTATCATTCAAGGATGTAGCCTCATGCGGTGAGGAAAACAGACTAGGATGTCACCCTCTTGTCTAACCTAAAATCGGCAGGCATGAACCATCTCCAGAAGCTGGATGGCGGTGGGGCTGGCGTGGTGGTCTCAGTGGGCCACGGGCACTGGCTTGTCCACCCTTTTCTCATCTGAAGCAAAGCCAGGGACAGCACTGTCCTCCTAGGGTGGTTGGGTGAGCCTAAGGTGGCCATGTGACATTTTGTGGTGCAAATGATCTGGGCTGCAGGGCTACCGAGTGCCTGGGAGAAGCCCCTTTCCTTGCCTCAGGTGCCCTCAGGTACCTGCTCACAGACACCTGACCCAGGTGAGGTCACTGCCAGCCCAGAGCACCTAAGGAGGAGTTGCCTACCTCTGCCCCAGGATGGCTTCTGCCTGCCTCCTGCAGAAGGTCTGGGTTTTGAACCAGGTCTGGCAAGGATGCAACTCAGCCAGGTGAACGCAGCTGCTGTTTGGGGCAGGTACGCCACTAGGATTTTTTTTTTTTCAGGTGAAATTCACATTACATAAAATTAACCGTTTTAAAGTGGATAAGTCAGTGGCATTTAGCGCATTCATAATGGCATGCAAACAGCACCTCTTTCTAGTTCCAGAACGTTTTTGTCACCCCCAAAGGGGACCCTGTTCCCGTCAGTGGTCACTCCCCATGCCCCCTCCCCAAGCCTGGCAACCACTGCCCTGGATTTATGCATTCTGGACATTTCATATGAATGGATTCATGTGGCCTTTTGTGATTGGCTTCTTTAATGTAGCTTAATATTGTCAAGATGCATCCATGTTGTAGCATGAGTAAGTACTTTGTTCCTTTTTGTGGCTGCACAGTATTCCACCACGCGGCTGTGCCACACTTTGTTTGTCCATCGGTCTGTTGATGCTTAGGTTGTTTCCACCTCTTGGTTATTGTGAATAATGCTGCTGTGAACACTGGCATACAAGTATGTGTGTCCCTGTTTTCAATTCTTTGGGGTCCACCCCTAGGAGTGGCATGCTGCGTCGTGTGGCAATTCTGTTTAGCTTCCGGAGGAACGTGTCTGGGATCGTGGCTGGGTTGACCTGGAGCTGTTCCTGCCCGCGTGGTCACAGCATGTCATGGGGGTTGGGGCAGGCGGCTGTGGATTTGGACCGGTCTGGGCCTCCTTGCTGTGTGGCCTCTGACGAGTTACTGACCTGAGTCTCTGTCCCCAGCTGCCGGTCACAAGACCGTGGGGACCAAGTGAGCTGGTGCCTGCAGGATGCCTGACTGCGTGCCGGGCTCTGGGGTGCAGATTACCGGGAGCTATTATACCTTTCAGGGTTGAACTGTGTTTTGTTCTGAGCCTGCTCCCACCCACTCAGATTCTCCAGGAGGCGCTGAGTTGCTTGTGGGCTGGAATCGGCAGAGATTCCACAAGAAGGGGAGAGCTCGGGGCCCGTGGGCCTGATGTGAGGAGAAGCCTAATGTGCTAGCTAAGTGAGTTTCCTCATTGCTCCCCGAAGATTCCCCAGCCTCCGCCCTGAGAAAATTATTTTAAAAATAGCTGAGCTGATTGGAAAAGCACCAGCTTCGGGGTGGGTGGGGGGCAGCCGGTGCTGCCAGCTGGAGCCCAGCAAGTGGTGGCTTCATGAGCAAGGCAGCGTCTGCCCCTGCAGGGTCGGGGCCTTTTCTGCACTTTACAGCTGGGAAAACGAAGGCTCTGAGCGGCGTGTGCGAGGACATTCAGGCTAGAGATGTATAGCTGGGCTTCCAATGTGCATTTTATTCTTTCTGTGAGCCCAGGCCTGCATCACTGGTTCTGTGCAAGCAGCCAGCATCAAATGCTGCAAGGAGGCAGCACCCAAGGGGGCCAGGATGGCCCTGGTGCAGGGGGCAGGGCTGCTGGGGTGGGGGGGCACACAGTGTTGGTGATGGCATTGATGGCAGCCATGCTATGCCGGCTGTGGGCTCTGGGCCAGGCCCGGTGCAGAAGAGGGGAACAGAATCACCTGGGGGCCTGCATCCTGGCTCTCACTCGGGGTTGGCCCGGCCCTCTGTCTGCTCCCGCCCTCCCCACCTGCCCTCCTCTCCATCCTGGCTGAGAAGGCCCCACCACTCTCCCCCCTTCCTCGGGGCCTCTCAAGACTTGTGTGCATGAAGGTGTCTCCTGCTCACCAGGACAGAGAAATAGAAGAGGGGAAGTTGCAAGGCTTCCAGATGTAAAATATCCTTCCATGCACAGGGGCCTGCCCTCCTGTCTTGGTGGAGCAGCCCGTTTCCAGGCACAAGCTTCCCTGCCAATGGTCAGCGGGCTGTCACCTCCATTTTACAGCTAAGGGGCCACCCTGCACCCCAGGTAGTGGCCCGCACCCCAACTGTGCATCAGCAGGAAAGAGAAACACAGCACGCAGTCATCCCCAGCCAGAGTTTATTGGTGCCCGTGGCCGGCAGTGTACCTAACACTGGAGGGTTATGAGGTTTCTACGCCAGCCGGGAGGCTCGAGGGGTCACGGCTCCTACAAGGTACAGGAAGACCAACCGGCAGGGGAGGGGAAGAGAAAGGTGCAGCCGAGGGGTGCTGCCCGCCAAGCCCCTGCTACCTGGGTGAGAGACGGGGCTGGGGTGTGCATGGGAGAGGCAGGAACGAGAGTGGGGTGCTGGCTCCAGGGAGCCTCCCCCGTCACCCACAACCTTTGGCTGCAGCAGGGCCCCGGCTCTGCCAACACGGGTGGGGTCATGGGGAGCCCTGGGGAGACCCCAGGGGGAAGGCAGGTTTCCTTCACTTCAAACAGTGGGAAATTACATTCTTGTTTAGAAGTGTGTTGAAAAGAAAGCTCATATACCAAAGTTCCTAGAAAAGAGGGGAGGCCTTTAGAATAAGGGGGGGCAGGCAAGCTCGTCCAGGGGCCTCGGGGGTGGTCAGTCTCGGGCCACGGTGCACCAAACAGCTGCAGGGGGGGAGAGAGGCGTCAGGGGGCGGGTTTGTTGAGAACAGGCAGCCCCCTCCCCCCATCCCGTGGAAGCTGTCAGGGGCAGGTAGGAGGTAGTGTGACAGGCCACGCCTCCTGCTCCCTCAGGAAACTTCTGCTCCCTCATCTCTGGGGGGGCAGGAGAGCTCTGACCGTACCTCTCAGTTCTCATTCGCCGAGTACCAGCTCCGAGCTGTGTCTCAGCCAGCAAGCAGCAGGGGGCCAGGGGATCAGGCAAAGCACGGCCACCCTGGAGCTGCTTGGGGGTGCAAAGGCGCTTGGGGGCCCAGGCTGTGGCTGGTGGGTCTGGCTGCGATGCTGGTGGTGGCGGCCACAGCGGGATCCAGCAGACTTTTTGGGCCACCTGTCTCCCTCACGCCTCCCCCCTGTGCTGTGCTGGGTGGCCCTGTCTCCTGGCCTCGGGGGCCGGCTCTGCAGCCCTCGCCTCAGCGTCCAGGGCCCCCAGCTGGGCTATTGTTCCTTGCAGCTAACTGAGCAGAACAGGGCTCCCACCCGGGGAGCTTGTCAACACCTCAGCGGGGTCTCTGTTCCCTGTGGCTCTTGATGCAGCTTGTGTCCCCCCAGAGGAGGGTTGCTACTCCTTCTCGGAACGAGAGACCCTCGGCTGTCCCTTTACCTGGCACTGCGATCCTGGAGAGGGCTTCCGGCTGGCTCAGCGTGTCCACCTTGGCATGCCGGAAAGCTTTGCAAAGGGGACTTTGCAGGTGCCTGCAAGCCAGGGGGACCCGGGTTAGTTCTCAGGGCTTGGTGGAGGGCTGTGAGGTTGTGGGAGCCACTCCTTGGGCTCAGAGGCTTCCTAAGCCTTAGGATGGAGGTGAGGTGGGTGGGCCCCAGGGAGGCCAGCCGCTGGGGTCTCAGGGGCAGGTTGAGGGGAGAAGCGCAGTGCCTTGTCTCCCAGCGGGTGTCCTTAACAGAGAGCGTCCCTTTCGGCTCAGCGTGGGGTGGGGGTCCAGTCTGCACTGCCAGGTCTGCCTTCCCTAGGAAGAGCAGCAGCCTGTTTTGATTGAGAACGTTCCTTGGCTAAGCCTTGCGGGAAGTATGTGGAGCTTTTACCCTGGGAGGTGGGTGGTGCTGACAACCCCTCTACACAGGTGACACATTTGGGACTTTGGGGGTCCCTTATGCACAAGAGTCAGCCAAGGGTGCCGGGGCTGGAACCCAGAGTCTGTCAGAGCCACTTGCTCCCTGTGGCAGCCCCAGCCCCACAAGCCCTTGGTCTGTCAACCCCTATTTGCGTGTATATGAGGAAGCACGACCAGCTGCCTGCAGCTGGCCCTTTGTGCCTCAGCCCCGGAGCAGATGAGGCAGGGCTGGGGCTGGCCCTGAATCTGCATTTGTAGGAAGAACCCAGCTGCAGTGGGGGGCAGGAGCAGGCCACACACTGCACTCTGCCTCCACTGGACCTGGGCACGCATGGGCCGAGTGCCACAGGTGTTCCCGTTGGCAGAGGCCTCTGGTATCTGGGACCTTACCAGCCCCTTCCTCCCCTCTGAGGACTCTTGGTCCAAGGTTACCCTGGTGTGAAGGAAAGGAGCTGCAAGGCCTGGCAGAGGGGCCAGGAGGCTGGGCAGCCCCATCCCGCCCTGCCATGCCCCCCGTCACCCAGGCCCGTGGCCCGTGCCCACCTCTTCCACTCCTCCTCCGTCTCCCAGAACTCGTAGACAACGAAGGTGAAGCCGTCGGCCATCCTCACGGCAGCAATGCTGTCACGGGGAGGAGAGAGGGGCAGGCTGCAGAGCAGGGGAGATGCCCCCGTCCCAGCTCCCGATGGACCGCAGACACGCGGCTCTCTCTCCAGCCCTGGCCTGTGCCACTTGAACAGGGGCTGGCAGGTGCCACAGAGCCAGGCTCGGGCCTAACCTGTGCCTCTGAGCAGATGAGCCCGGCAGAGGCAGCCCAAGGGGCACAGTCGGGTGCCGTTTTAGGGGAAGCTGCTGCTTTCCCGAGGTCCCCGAGGCCGGAGAGCTGCTCTGGCCCAGCCCCCCAGACCGAGGCCAGCATTGGGGTGGGCCCAATGCTTTGTTGAATTAATTATAATGAAATGTGCTTTTAAAAGACTTCGTATACATTTCTGAAAGTCCTACCTTAAAAAACAAGAGCCGCCTCCCCCTGCCAACCTCTCCTCATAATCACTGTCTCATTTAAACAATCCCGTGATTTTGTAGTTGTCACGTGTGATGGAGGCCCAGGGAGGGCGTGGCCCTGGGTTTGGACTCTGGCAGACCAGGCCACACAATGACCCCCAGTGTCCCCCGTACTACCTGGTAGCTGGGGCAGGTGTTCACCGCACCCAGACCTTCCACTCCTTCCTTTAAATAGGGTGATGCCTCCAGGTGGGTGGCAATGTGCCCACTGCTGGGGGGGAGGGAGAGTCGGCCCCAAAACTGACCCAGCCGCCCCCTGCCCCCTGCATTCCTCAAGGAGAATCCTGCCACGGGGGACGCTCCCTGTGTAATTATCGGCAATTCCAGGCTCTGCCATGTGCAGGACGGAAGCACTAATTGTGGCATTAGTTCATTATATTCCCAGCCTGAAATTGCGTGTGCAGCCGTGGGGCTCCTGCTGAGCGCAGAGGGGAGCGGGGCCTGGCCTTCCGCCCGAGGTGCTGGTTCTGTGTCTCTCCCCACTGACCAGCAAAGGTCACTGCGGGCACTGGGGCTCCTCTACTTCTGGTTACTGCAGCGCCACGAAAGCGATCACGTTGATCGCGTTTGCTCAGCCAATACACAAGTTGTTTTGGTGGGGACAGTGGGAAGAGTTGGGCGGGCAGGCAAGCACGAGGGCTGTGAGGACACGTGGAGATTCAACAAACAGGTTGGGTGTGGGCCCTGTGGACACGGTCTCAGCCCCCAAGAAGGGCTGCCAAGAGCTCAGGGTGCGGCCCAGGGAGCTGCCTCGGCCTCGAAGGGTCGGGACCAGCTGCAGGGGAGGCAGTGAGCACAGGGCTTTAGGCGGCCCAGCCCTGCCAGCCCTCTTCCAGAACCTCCTGACGTGGATTCTGGTATCTCTAGAAGCCTCAATTAAATGGAGTTAAACTCCTCTATCCCAGTACATGGCACTGCCCTCGATCAAGGTTCTGAAGGCCCCCTTTTACCCAAACCATTAGCAAATCTGGTCAGCTCTGCTCCAACACAGGCCCCACGGCCCCTGTCCAGAGCCTCCTCCCTGTTTGCAGGCGCGGCCCCCGAGGCCCCTCTTCACTGGGCAGCAGCCAGAGACGCTTCTCCCAGTGGAGATGGGTGGGGGCTCCCTCCTGCCCTTGCCCGTCATGCTGCCCAGCCACACCAGCCATGCTCTCGTCCCCAAACCTGCCACGACTTTCCAGCCCCAGGTCCTGGCATGGCGGCTCCCCTGGCCCAGGCCTCAGCGCAGTGTGGACTCTGGAGGCCCCTCCACCTAACGCAGCTTCGTTCCCCGGCCTCCCCTGCTCTCAGGGCCCCAATTCCTTATCCTCACAGCACCCCTCACCAACTGGAAGCCACCTCCTCTGCCTTCGTGGTTGGCTGCCCTCTCCCCCCAAGAATAAATACTCGGCGACAGCAACCGCCTTGTCTGGGCCCACGGTGGGCACCCAGGAGAGAGGGGGAATGGGCAAGTGTCCTCTGAGGAGCAAGAATTGCGGCAGGGAAATCTTGGAGGCTCTAGCTGCCATTACAGGGTGCAGCCTGAGGGCTGGCCAGGGGCCGGGGAGGCAAGAGCCTGGCAGGCCGCGCCAACAGCCCCCGGGCCCACTGTGGGCCAAGGGCCCCTGCCAAGGACACCTCCTGGCGGAGCTCTCAGCCCAGACCTGGGGTGTGAGGGAGGGGGCGTCCACCCCGGCCCACCCCTCCTTTCCTGCTTCCTCAAGTGTCCATCATACACTTGCCGGCAACAGGAGCAGTGGCCGCCAAGTGAGCGCCAACTATGTACCCAGCCCTGCCAAGCCCTTCACGCCCGTCATCCCCTCTGCCCCTCCTCATCACTGGGACCATGGCCCTGTCAGCCCACTTCACAGAAGAGTAAGCAGAGGTCAGGGAGGGGACTCCGAGTCTGGCCTCTAGGCCACCCCACAAAGCCGCGTCCACTTCCATGGGGTGTGCTCTGCTCTCGGGTAAAACCGGGCCCTTCACCCCCACCCCCCAGGCAGAGCTCCCCCTCCCCCTTCGTCCCTGCACCACTCCCCGGGGCCCACTCACTGGAAGCAGTTCCTCTCGCCGGCGGTGCCCCGCAGGTACTGGCGCAGGGCGGCCAGGAAGTCGCTCAGCTGCTCGGGGCACACGGCCATCTCCTGCCGGACCAGCTGCAGGTGCTGTGGGCCAGGGGCGGTGTGGGCGTGGGGGCAGCAGGGGCGTGGGGGGCGGCATGGCGTGGGGGGCGGCATGGCGTGGGGGGCGGCATGGCGTGGGGGGCGGCATGGCGTGGGGGGCGGCATGGGGGGGCCAGGGCACCCACAGGCCTGGCTGCCACCCCGCAGGTTCCCTGCCAGGCCCTCTCCCAGCCCCACGGGGCACAGCTTCAGACCCTGCTCCCCAGTATCTCCCTTCAGAGGGCAGGACAATTTGGTCCCCCCTCCCCACAAAACAGAAAAAAAAAACCCAGAACAGTGTGCATGCACACTTTTCATTTTTATACATTACAACTGCTTAGGGAAGAAGTAGAATTTAAAGATAAAAATCAGAAAGCAGCCCTCATAAAAGCTGAAAAACAGACAAGAGTGTTTACAGAGGTTCTAGAAGTTTCCAGAGCTGCCCATGAGACATCCAGGTCCCCAGAATGCAACAAAACCAATGACTAGTAAAATTTATCTTGGATCAAATCAGCACCTTGATGTCCCTGTCCTGCTGACCACATGGTTTCTGGTTCCACATTTTCTGATCAAAGCATCTGGAGCCTCAAAAAGCGGCCCTGGGAGGGAAGGTTGACTCCTGGGGCAGGGCAGGGTCTGGGGGCCAAATCCGGGGCTGACATCTCTGCTCGCAGAGGTCGGAGGGAGTAGCGGGGGTCGGGGTCATCAAACCATCTGCCTTTTTCGCAGAGGGGGGGGCCTTACCATGTTGGTTCCCTCCTCGTCCGAGAGACGCTGCTGCAGGTCAAACCAAAGAGTCTGAAACAACGAACCACAAGGTGACCTTGGAGACAGAGACTGCCTCCTCCAGGCAGGCCTTGGGGACCCACCACGATGACATCTGAGCGCCCACGGCCACCACACGACTCCAGTCCCTCGGCCTCCAGGTTCTGCAGCCTCTGGAGACTCCTGGGCTGGGGGGTCAGCTCCCAGGGGCCCAGCCTCCCCGTGTGGGGGTCCATCCATCCTCCATGCACAGTGCAGCTACAGAGGGGACCAATCAAAGGAGATGGCACAGGGTCCCTTCTGGGGCCAGCATTTGGGGCCTCTGAGAGGGACAGAGGCCAGGCAGGCTCACTGCAGGGGGGCACGGGGCAGGGGGCAGGCTCGGCTTTGCTGGGAAGTCTCGGGGAGACAGCTACAGGGACTCAGGGGTCCTGGATCCAGGACACTGCCTTGGCCACACCTGCTGACA
>PVKY010000282.1:0-57524 GCA_004027775.1 Bradypus variegatus | reverse complement strand
CAGGCTGAGGCTGGGGAGGGGGCGGCTGTCGCCCTGAGTCGCCCGAGGAGAGGAGCCCGGCGGCTGCAGGGGAAGGAGGTGCTGCTCGGGTGGGGGTGGGGGGAGCGGGTTCCCTGACACCGAATTCATTAGTGGGGGATTCCTCTGCACAATCCCTCGACACCTCCCACGGCAAGCACGGGCCCGAGCTGTCTGACAGGCCCGGCGGACGGCTCCCGCCGCCTCGGGTCCCCGTCCCCAGACACCCGCTCCCGCCCCCCACCCCGACCCCCCACCCCGGGCGGCGACGGGCCCCCGGCTTCCCAGCAGCCGCGCGGGCCCGCACGTGGGGAGGGGGCGCCCCGGGGGCGCGGCGGCGGCGGGGCGGAGCCGGCCGGGCGCGTGGAGGTCAGCGGCCGCGGGCGCGGGACCCCGGCGTCGGGGAGGCGGTGCCAGGTGCCGCCCCCGCCCCCGGCCGCCCCCCGCCCGTGACGCGCTCCCCGCCCCCTCGGCGCCGGGAGCCCGAGCCGCGGCGAGCCCGCGGAGGACGGCGGCGGGCGGCGGGAGGCGGCCGAGGGGCAGGACGCGGCGCTGCCGCGGGGCCGCCGCCGCCTCGGAGCCGAGCGCACGGAGCGCACGGAGCGCAGCCGCGTCGCAGCGGCCCCGGCGCGCCATGGGGAAGGAGCAGGAGCTGGTGCAGGCGGTGAAGGCGGAGGACGTGGGGACCGCGCAGCGGCTGCTGCAGAGGCCGCGGCCCGGGAAGGCCAGTGAGTGCGGGGGGCGACCTGCAGCGCGGGGTGGGGGCCCCCACCCGCCCGGAGGGGAGGGGAGGCCGCTGGGTCCCCGGGGGCGAGGTGGGGCCGCCAGCACCCCCAGCCCCTCTGCCTGCGCGCCCCCAGCCTCCGGCGCCAGCGGAGGGGCGGCCCCGCGAGATCCCCCCGGGGGGCCGGGCCGGCAGCACCCACCCTCTGGGCCGCGGGCGGCGCTCCCTCCCTCCCCGCGCCCCCCTGCTGCGGGCTGCGGGCCGCCGGCTGGAGGGCTGGGCTGGGGACTCTAAAGGGCGCGGCGATGCCCCGCTATGGGGAGATGGAGGGGCCCTCGCGGCTGTGACAGTGACTGACGGACCCCCTCCCCGCCCCGTGTTCAATAACACGCGCTGCGGAGAAGGGGGGGACAGGACCATGCTGGGGGTGTGGCTTCCCAGGCATGGCGGGCGAGGGGGGGCATTTACTGATGGGGAAGCCGAGGCCCAAGGTCGCCCGAGCTCTGGCAGGGGTGGCTCGGGGCGGGGGGCGCGGGCTGCAAGTCCGCTGCCCAGGCAGGCCCCGCCAGACCCTGTCCCCTCCGGCCTCCCTGCTGGCAAAGGGGGCCGCGGGGGGAGGGGAGCGGCAGCGGGGCCATCCGGAGCGTGCGCGGTGGGGACCCCAGGGACGGACCGGGAGCTTGGCGCCCTGATCCCGGCACTCATCCCGGCTCAGTCTGGAGCCTCCCCCCGGGGCCGCGGAGATGGATGGATGGGCGTGCGGGCCGGCGCGTCAGCGGGGCAGGGCAGGGCTCTGCAGCGCGGCTCGCCGGGCTCGGGCCCCCACCTCCCACCACACCACCACTGACTTCAGGGTCCCAGGGGGACGCTGAGGACCAGGGCTGCCTCCCCCGGCCCTCGGGCAGCCCCTGCCCGGCCAGCTCTGGTCGTCCGTCCACTCTGCAGGCAGAGGCCCTGGGGCCGAGCAGGGACACCGACTCCGGCTGGCCCTGCCAGACACACCCTGAGCCCCCGGGGGTGCTCTGCCAGCTGGGTTGCCCGAGGGGCCGAGGGCGGAGCAGGAGGGCCCTGGAGCTGTGAAAGCCCTGGAGGGCCGGAGAGGTGCAAGGCCGGTAACCAAGGGACCTTGGCCTCAGACCTCTCCAGCTCCGCGGGCCTCAGTCTCCTCATCTGTAGGACAGGGGTGTTGTGGTCCCCCCTCCTGCACTGTAAGGATTCCGTGGGCGAGCACAGGCAGCGAGCTCAGGGAAAGCCTGGTGAATGCCACTGAACTTCCCCGAGAGGGCCCCAGGCGGGGTGGCTCTGGGGAGAGGGTGGGCAGTTTTGGGGGGTTCCCTCCCTGTTTCTACTTGAGCGGACAGAAGAGCCTCTGCCTGGGAAAGGACAGGGGCTTCGCTCTGTGGCCTCTACCTGGGCTTCCACCTCTGTCCCTCCTGGGCAGGAGGGACACCTGCCCCGGCCCCGTATCTGTGCTCTGACTCACAGGGGCGGGCATAAGAAATCAGATGGAGAAATCCCTCCATGAATTAGCTCAGTTGTCATGGCAACGCTGGCCTGCTTTGGAGTAAGATGTATTTTGATTCAGCAAAGTACAGCTGGAGTTTGGGCTCGGGGCTAGGGGGTGTCCAGTCCTGCCCTCTAGGGCCCCCTTGGGGTCCGGAGGTGTTGCCCCCACCCCCAGGGGTAGGGCCCCTTGGTTCCTGCCTGGCACCTTGCCTTGCCCCCACCGCCCCAGGGGAGCGCCTGGGCTCTGTAGGGCTCCCCTTCCACACACAGGCACCAGGAGCTGTCACTGTCATCTTTGAGGGGGGAGTATGGGAAGAGCAACACCTGCGGGGACCCACCCGCCTTCCCCTGGCCCCACCTCCCGAGCACTCCTCCCTGGGGAGCTGGGGGAGGCTGTGCAGACCCTGCACCTTCTGGGTGGGTGGGGGGGTGTCTTGCCTGTCCGAGGCCACAGGGCTGTCCACTCTGAGCTGGGGCTGGAGGAGACGGGGGACAGACATGCCTCAGCGGGGGTGTGGCCTGTGGGGCTTCCAGGCTGGGAGAGCATCTGGGTGCAAGGATGGCAGGCAGAGGGGGCAGGGCCTGAGAGGCCGGGATGTCACCCGTGAGCAGAGGCCCAGGTCATAGGGCAGGGGCGACACGTGGCCAGGGTGAGGAGCTGCTCCTGATGCGGAATCTGTAGGATTTGGCTCATCCTGGAGGGGCCCCCATCAGGCTTTCCGCTTGGTCCCCCTCACCACCTCCCCGTCAGCTTCCCAGCCTCCCCCCAGCTCTGCTCAGAGGACCAGTGTCCTCGTGGTCGCCTCCCGGCCCCAGGCAGGCTGCCGCCCAGGGCCCCTCATGGGGCGGCTCAGGACCGCAGCTCCCCTCCGGCCAGTTTCAGCTCTTTTCCTTTTGAGGGGACACCCTCAGCAGACTGCTCTCCTCACTGGGGGGTGGCCCCCTTCCTGATGGAGACTCCCCCAGCCCTCTCCATGTCACTGCCTGAGCCTCGGTGCCCAGCCCCTCTGAGATTTTAACCCCTGGCCGGGGAGTCTGCAGGTGTGAGCAGGTGGGCAGGTGGGCCTAGCTGTGGGTTCACGCACCTGGCTGGGAGCTGCCTGGGAGGCCTCAGCTGTGGAGGAAGGAGAGAGGAGGGGCCAAGGAGAATTGTCTACACTGGAACTAGGAAGAGCAGGGGACAGGAAGACATCAGGGTGGGGCAGAATGTTCTGGTGGGAGACCTGAGTGAGGGTGGGGACGCCCAGGGCCACCTGTGCTCTCTCGGCACAAGAGCCAGAGGCCCGGCTTCCCGGTCCCGGCGCAGAACAGAAACCCAGCGTCCCTGGTTCCAGGGAGTATGTCAAGCTGGTGGCAGCAGAGCCCCTCTGAGCAATGGCCCAGGTGTCATGCCCATGAGGCTGGCCCAGACTGGGGGACAGAGCACAGGGGACAAGGCTGTCAGCTCGGCCAGCAGTTCACTGTGCACCCCCTAGGCCCAGGCACTGTTTTAGGCACCCAGGTTGCAGGGAAAGCCTTGCCCTCACGGAGCTTATAGTTTAGTGGAAATCTGGGGGTGTGAAGGTTGCCGTTACAAACTGGGAGGCCCGACTGGGATGATGACCTTTGACCAAAGACCTGAAGGATGTGAGGGAGAGAGTCACGGGGACAGGTGGAGGGGAGAGCAGCCCCCTGGCACACACAGCGTATGCCAAGGCCCTGTGGCAGGGGCGGCCAGCGTGTCGGAGGGCCGTCAGGACCTGTGTGGCTGGAGGAGGGGTGGGGAAAGTAATGGGTGAAGAGGTCCGGGCAGAAGCAGGGGACCACATCATGCAAAGCCATCGTCTGCCCCAGCCACTGCCCCCAGTGGGCCAGGGCTGCTGGAGGGTGTCAGGGGTGGAGCCACTGGGTCTGGCTCCCATTCCACCAGGCCCCTGTTAGCACAGACCGAAGGGGTCAGGGCAGGAGCGGGCCCAGCAGGGAGCTGACAGCAGTGATCCTTCGAGAGAGGATGGCTTGGGTGGCAGCAGTGGCGAAAAGCAGTAGGACTCCAAGTGTCGCTTCCCGATGGGTAAGACAGGCGTGCAAGGGATGTGGCTGTTTGTGCACTCGGCCTCACTGACAGCCAGGATGGGCAGTGGACAGCGGGGCCGGTGAAGGGGTCTGAGCAGGGAGCAGGCTGTGGGGTGGCCAGGGCACCTCTCTCCTTGGAGCCTCTGCCCTGTGCAAGGAAGCCCTCCCTGGCGGGGTCGGCAGTGTGATTCCTGCACAGTTAAGTGTCCCGAGCATTGCCTCCATGCCAGACCCTGCCCGCTGGACGTGTGTTGATGCCCTCATGCCTGCAGGGTCTCCGGTTGGCGCCCCACTTTGCAAGCTCAGGGAGCCACGTGGCCCGAGTCACGGCTAGTAAGGGGCAGGGCCGGGCTCACATTTAGGCTGTCTTACTTCGTGGGCTCCCCGCGCCCTGCAGTGACCCCCGACTCTTGCCAAGCACCTGGGAGGACCGAGACCTGAGCGGCCAGGGGCTGGCAGGGGTCACTGAGCCCACCCTGCAGTCAGCCCAGGACCTGGGGCTCCAGGTTCTCTGGGACCTGACTTTCTTGGCCGTCCCTGCCCTTGGGCCCTCTGCCCCCACCCCCCGTCCTGGGCCCGGACAAAGGGGCTTCTGTCCCACCAGCCCCCTCCCTCACGGAGCCGCTGACCCACAAATAGGTTATGTAACCACGGCCCGGGCAGGCGTGGGGTTGGCTGGAGCCTGGTTGGACTTGAGCCCATGGGGGTGGGTGCCGGGGGCTCTCTGTCTCTGGCAGGCAGCTGGAAGAGGCCAGGGGGGGTCTGGGGCCCAGAAAGGAGGGCTTTGGGTGCCTCTGGCTTCAGGTGGGCCGAGCTGCAGCCTGAGGGTGGCCCCTGGGGTCACTCCGGGGCCCCCGCATGCTTGCCTGCCACCCCGTTCTGCCCTGCAGGTCCCGGCCCCTTACCTGGAAGGTGTCTCTGTGGGGGGGTGGCTGCACCCTACAACTGCAGACACCTTCCCCCGAGACACCTTCGTTTCCGGGTGTGCCAGCCTTCCCCGGCCACCCCCGGGCCCATCTGCATCCCTCTGGAAGACAGACTGGGCCGGCTCTCTCGCACCCTCCCACCATCTGCGTGGTGCTCAGCCCGTGTCCCGGGGCGGGGGGTGCGTGTGCACAAGTGTGTGCCAGGGTGGGGGCGTGGCCATGTCCCCTGTCTCCAGGCGGGGTCAGGCCCGGGGCCCTTGGCGCTGCCAGCTCCCGACACCTCAGTTCAACAGCAGGCTAAGGTCGGAGCAAGGCCGCAGGCTCTGTGTGGAGCCCCCAGGGAGTTGGCTGGGCACCCCCTGCTCCTAGGCTGCCTGGAGGGGGGAGCCAGGGCCCAGGCCAGCCTGAGGGGCTGGACAGCCTCCCCTCACTGCCTCCCCCCTCCCCCAGAGCTCCTGGGCTCCACCAAGAAGATCAATGTCAACTTCCAGGACCCAGATGGGTGAGTTCCTAAGGGGAGATGCCAGCCTGGGATGGGGATTGGGGTGCCCCTGGGGGGCCTTGGGGGGGCCCAGGAGCTCCCCATTCATGTCCTCTGCCTGCCCCAGCTTCTCAGCCTTGCACCACGCGGCCCTGAACGGCAACACGGAGCTCATTGCACTGCTGCTGGAGGCCCAGGCCGCGGTGGACATCAAGGACAACAAAGGCAAGGCGGGGGCAGGGCGGGGGCAAGGGTAGGGCAGGGGACCCCGAGGCCTGGGTGACCCATGGCCCAGAATCAAGTTCAGAGGTCCTGGAGGCCTGGATGACCCAAGGCCCAGGGTCAAGTCTGGAGGTCCCCAGAGGCCTGGATGACACTTGGCCCAGAATCAAGTTTAGGGGTCCCTGGAGGCCTAGATGATCCATAGCCCAGGGTCAAGGTCAGAGGTTCCCAGAGGCCTGGGCAACCCAGGGTCACGGTCAGGGTATGGGTCCCCCAAGTGTCCTTCCACTGAGGTCTCGGCCCAGGGCTTGGTCAGGGTCTTGGCCATCCTCGGGATGAGCACCCTGGAGGTGGGGCCGGGTTGGGGTTGGACCAGCCCCGATGGCCCCCGCCCGCCCCCAGGCATGCGCCCGCTGCACTACGCCGCCTGGCAGGGCCGGAAGGAGCCCATGAAGCTGGTGCTGAAGGCGGGCTCAGCGGTGAACATCCCGTCTGATGAGGGCCACATCCCCCTGCACCTGGCTGCCCAGCACGGCCACTACGACGTGGTGAGGGCCACGCGGGGCGGGGTGGGGGCAGGGGCCGGGGGGGCGGCGCGGCCTGATGGGCGGCCCCCGCAGTCAGAGATGCTGCTGCAGCACCAGTCCAACCCCTGCATCGTCGACCGCTCGGGGAAGACGCCGCTGGACCTGGCCTGTGAGTTCGGCCGCGTCGGGGTAAGTCTCTCCGGAGGTGCAGTGGGGGCACAGGCTCCAGCCCCCCGCCCGCTCCCACTGCCCCACTCCCTGCGGCCTGGGGGCGGGGTGCCGGCACCTCCTGCCCTGTGCCAGGGCCCCGCTGCCCTCCCTCAAGGTGGTCCAGCTGCTGCTGAGCAGCAATATGTGTGCGGCGCTGCTGGAGCCCCGGCCCGGGGGCACCACTGACCCCAACGGCACCAGCCCCCTGCACCTGGCCGCTAAGAACGGCCACATTGACATCATCAGGTACGGCCGGCAGCGGGGAGGGGTCCTAGCCCCAGTGCCCTGGGGGGCTGGGGTCCTGCCTGGGCTTGGGGATGAGGCACAGGAGCAGCCAGGGGGCTGCAGGGACACAGACGGGCCCTGGGCACAGAGGACACCCCCAGCCACGCACATGAAGGACAAGCTGGGGGCCGGGGTGTGGGCCTCTCCCCCTGGTGGCCTGGGCCCTGTCCCCACCCTGCCACTCACTGTGTGGCTTTGGGCACATCACTTAACCTCTCTGCGCCTCCATCTCCCCACACATGTGCTGGGGTGAGACAGGCTGACAGCTCTGGACATCAGCATGGGGCTGGGCACAGGGGCACAGGGGCTGGGGCTGGGGGTTCCTGCTGTCAGGCCCTGCCCGGCGTCCCCCCCATCCCCAGACTCCTGCTCCAAGCCGGCATCGACATTAACCGCCAGACCAAGTCTGGCACGGCCCTGCACGAGGCCGCGCTCTGCGGGAAGACGGAGGTAGTCCGACTGCTGCTGGATGTGAGTCGGGGGGGGCTGGGGGAGCTGGGGCCTGGCGGGGGTGGGGGCTGCTGACAGGGCCTCCCCCGCCCCCCACAGAGCGGGATCAACGCCCAGGTGAGGAACTCGTACAGCCAGACGGCCCTGGACATCGTGCATCAGTTCACCGCGTCCCAGGCTGGCAAGGAGATCAAACAGCTGCTGCGAGGTGGGTGTGGGGGCAGCCGGGCTGGGGTGCGGGGGGGCTGGCCGTGGGACTGGGGGGTCCGCTCCTGTGTCCCCAGAGGCCTCGGTGGCCCTGCAGGTTCGGGCGACCAAGGACTACTGCAACAATTACGACCTGACCAGCCTGAATGTGAAGGCCGGGGACGTCATCACGGTGAGGCTGGGCTTGGGGACCCTCCCGAGGCGATCGGGGGGCCCAGGGGGCCTGGGTGGGGACTCAGCCTCCTGCCCGCTGACCCCTCAACGCCGCCCGTCCTCGTTCAGGTCCTCGAGCAGCACCCGGATGGGCGGTGGAAGGGCTGCATCCATGACAACCGGACGGGCAATGACC
Source organism: Bradypus variegatus (assembly GCA_004027775.1). NCBI lineage: Eukaryota > Metazoa > Chordata > Mammalia > Pilosa > Bradypodidae > Bradypus > Bradypus variegatus. The sequence continues at coordinate 49,567 of PVKY010000282.1, read as the reverse complement.
GGGTGGGCTACTTCCCATCCTCACTGGGCGAGGCCATCGTCAAGCGAGCAGGCACGTCCCGCCCCGTCCCCGCACCTCCGGCACCCATGACACAGGGCAGGGGCCTCCCCGGCCTGGGCTTGGGGCCGGAAGGAAGCCTGTGCTGGGGTCCCCGCTGCGGCGAGGGGTGGAGTTTGGGCTGGGGTCCTGCGGCGTGCCCCCACCACCCGTCTCCCTGCCAGCGGCCTCACAGCCACCCAGCCGTTCCCTTACCTGGCCAAAACCTCACACCAGCTGTGCTCGGGTCCTCAGCGGGGCCCTGGGGACAGATGGGAACCCAGATGGCCAGAGTCCAAGCTCCCAAGGAGCTCGCTTGGGAGTGGGGGGAGATGGTGCAGTCAGCACAGAAGGAAACGTGCAGCCAGTGGCCCAGAGGACGAGGGGAGACGCCTGAGCAGGGCCCAGCCCTGGGAGGAGCCAGAAGGGGCCGGCGGGGCGGGGCAGTGAGGGGGGCAGGGTGTGGCCACAGGGGGCAGATCCCAGGCTTTGGAAGCTCCCGGGGGTGGTGGGAGCCGACTGACCTCTTGCAAAGCACAGTCTGGCTGCCGGTGCAGGAGAGCTGCGCCCACAGCCCTAGCTCCCCGGGCTGGGCGGCCTCTGACCTGCCCCCGCTATCCCCAGAGGAAACCAGGCTCTGGGACCACCCTCGGGCCCAGGAACAGACAGGTCGGGTTGGCTCCAGGCCCCTCTGCCACTCCTGCTCTCAGATGGCCAGGGTGAGGAGGGGTCTCCTGAGGGTCTACAGCTCCCCGGGCAGCAGGAGGTGCCCTGCAGGCCCCCCGGCCTCCACTCTGCCTGGGCTGGGGGCTGGGCCAGGAAAAACCCCTTCTTGGTGCCAGGCCCCAGCCCAGGCCTGTCCATGACACGAGTGTTTCTGCTTGGCCACAGGCTCCCGAGCAGGCCCCGAGCCAAGCCCACCCCAGGGCGGCAGCTCGTCGGGGCCCTCTGCACCCCCAGAGGAGATCTGGGTGCTGAGGAAGCCTTTTGCAGGTAGGCCGGGGCGTCTGGAAGGCCAGGGTTGGTGGCACTGGTGCTGGATGCGCCGGCCTGATGCCTCCTTGTGCTGGCAGGGGGGGAGCGCAGTGGCAGCCTGAGCGGCGTGGCCGGAGGCCGGAGTGGCGGGGGCCACGCACCACATGCCAACTCTGAGGGGGTCAAGGTAGGTGGGCTGGGGGGTGGGGTCAGGGGGCCTGGGTCCCCAGCAGTGCTGGTGAGCGAGCTTTCTGGGGTTGTAGCTCCTGGCGACAGTGCTGTCACAGAAGTCTGTGTCTGAGACCAGCCCCGGGAATGGCTCCGTCAAACCTCCGGAAGTTTCCGCGGGTAAGTGCTGGGACACAGCCTTGGCCTGACAGGCAGGGGGCCCCTGAGCAGCCCCCACCGCCCCCTCTCGTCCCCAGGTGTGGCGCGGCCCCAGCCTCCAGCAGCCCAGGCAGGGCAGGTCTACAGGGAGCAGCCACCCAAGAAGCTGGAGCCGGTGTCGGAGGGAAAGGTAGAGCTGAGGCCACTGCCCAGCTGCGCTCCGGGGTAGGGCAGGCACTGCTCGGCCCAGTGTGCCCTGAAGATGGCAGCCGCCGAGGGTGTCTCAGCAGGCTGGGCCCGTCCTTCCGTGTGTCTGTCAGTCTGTGTCGTGTGTGCACGTAGCATGCAGAGGTGTCGGCTGTTGCGTAGGCTGAGTGTGAGCCCACGGGTGCCTAGGCAGTGTGTGTGGGGGGGGTAGTGTGACACAGGCATAAAGCAGGGAGTGCGTGTGTGTGGTGTTGACCGTGAGCCGGGCACACGTGTGTGCGGTGCGTGTGGGCATGGAGGGGGGTGTAAGACAACCCAGCTGTGTGCGTGGGGAAAGCGATCTGTGTGTGTGCACGCACCTCGGTGTGGGTGAAGGTGTGTGCTGCTGGCTGCTTCAAGGAGGGGTACAGAGCCGTACCACACGCCCGAGGGCCCTGCCTGGTGTGCAGAGCACCCCTTTCCAGGAGGCTGCCCAACCCAGGCCCCTTTCCCCAGGCCCACCCCCTGCCTCTCTGAGATGGTGCCAGGGGCTGTGGGGCCTTCCTGGTGCAGGAACGGGGGGAAGCCGCCTGGATGGCAGCTGACGCTCCTGGAAGAGACCCCGGAAGGAAGCCAAGGGCTGGACGATGCCCGCAGGAGGAAGGCCGACCCCGGCTGAGCCAGGAGGAACATGGAGCCGGGCTGAGGCACACCCGGCTGCAGGCAGACGCATGACGGCCAGCCTGGCGCAGCCAGCAGCAGAGCCGAGGAAACGGCACTGCGGTGGTGGGGTGCATGCCTGGCAGACAGACCTGCAGCGGTGCCCTTGTCTCTTCCAGAGTGCCGAGGCCGTCAGCCAGTGGCTCACCACGTTCCAGCTGCAGCTCTACGCCCCCAACTTCATCAGTGCCGGCTACGACCTGCCCACTATCAGCCGCATGACCCCCGAGGTGAGCCGCCCCCAGGCCAGCCACCGTGGAGCCCCCAGGGCCGGCCCTGCCCCTGCTGACGGGCCTCTCCCCTGCCTAGGACCTCACGGCCATCGGTGTCACCAAGCCAGGCCACCGCAAGAAGATCACTGCCGAGATCAGCGGCCTGAGCATCCCAGACTGGCTGCCGGAGCACAAACCTGTAAGGCCCCCTGTAGCCCAGCGGCCAGGCCAGGGCAGGCAGACAGACAGACAGACGGCTGCCTGGTGACAGCCCTCGCCCGCCCGCTGGGGCTCCAGGGAGAGGGGAGGACGGCCTGGTCGGCAGCAAGCTGTGCTGTTCGTCCGTCACGGGCACCAGGGGGCAGGGGGAGCCTGAAGCTGGGAGAGCCCCCTGCTCCACCTGCTTGCACCCACAGAGCCCCCCCCCCGCATTCAGCCAGCACCCATGGCACCCGTGCCACCCAGAACCTACACCTACGCAGAGGAGCACACGTTGATGGGGTGCACAGTCACCCAGGTACACGCCAACTGCATACCAGCCTGTGTGCACGCCTTGCGTGCACAGACTACATGCGTGTGCTAGACTCAAGGCACCCTGTGAGCGCTGGTGCACCCCCACGTGGCACCTGCCCGACAGTAGACACACCCCTTCCCAGCCACACCTGTGGCAGGTGGAGGGCTGGGCTTGTGTCAGCGGGGGGACACCTTGCGGGACGGTCCGAGGCAAGCCCGCTGGGGTGCCAAGTCTCAGCCCCACGGTGAGCTTAGGGCCATTACTCGCCCCACGGGGCCCTCGACCCCCACCATGCCCACCCCCTGCCTTGCACCCACCCCTCCCAGCCAGCGGCACACCCTGTGGGCCTCGCAGGGACGTGAGTGTGCGTGCGGTGTGTGGTGTGGGCGTGCTGAGGTGCTGCTGGGTGCCCGTGCGTGTGCTGGGGCTGGCGCGTGTCTGTGTGTGCCTGTGTTCACACGTGCGTGTGCCCCAGCGCCTGGCAGCCATGCCGAGGCTGGCCTCGGGCCCTGTCCTGTGCCCATGTGGTGCTGGGGCTGGACCTGCACTCTCCAGTGCCGACACCTCCGGCCTGTTCGTCCTTCTGTCTGTCTATCTGTGCCCAGCTGGCCTGGGGTCCCCTCTCCCCACCCCTGAGAGCTGGGTGTGGCCAGCTGGCCCTGGCTGCCCCCCGTGTGCCCTGTCCCCTAGGCTAACCTGGCCGTGTGGCTGTCCACGATCGGCCTGGCCCAGTACTACAAAGTGCTGGTGGACAACGGCTATGAGAGCGTCGACTTCATCACCGACATTACCTGGGAGGACCTGCAGGAAATTGGCATCACCAAGCTGGGTGAGGGCTGCCCCCGCCCCGGCCCGGCCTGCACCCACCTGTGCTCCCCGGCTTGACCCTCTCTGTGCCCCACTCAGGACACCAGAAGAAGCTGATGCTGGCAGTGAGGAAGCTGGCGGAGCTGCAGAAGGCCGAGTATGCCAAGTACGAAGGGGGCCCCCTGCGCCGGAAAGCCCCCCAGTCACTAGAAGTCATGGCCATCGAGTCGCCACCCCCGAATGAGCCCATCCCCGCTGACTGCCAGTCTCCAAAGATGAGCACCTTCCAGGACAGCGAGCTCAGCGGGGAGCTGCAGGCTGCCATGACCGGCCCGGCCGAGGGAGCCACTGCCACCACCGAGAAGCCCTCCAACCACCTGCCGCCCACCCCGAGGGGCGCCCCACGCCAGGAGGCCAGCCTGAGTGGGCGGGCACGCCACCTGAGCAGCTCCCAGGAGCTGTTGGGCGATGGGCCCCCTGGGCCGGGCAGCCCCATGTCCCGCAGCCAGGAGCACCTACTGGGCGAGGGCCCAGCCCCCAGCACCCCACCCAAGGAGGCCCGGGCTGGCCGCCATGGCCACAGCGTCAAGCGGGCCAGCGTGCCGCCTGTGCCCGGGAAGCCGCGGCCAGTCCTCCCACCGGGCGCCGGCCACTTCACGCCACCCCAGACGCCCACCAAAACCCACCCAGGCTCGCCCCAGGCCCTGGGGGGCCTCCACGGTCCCACCCCGGCCACAGCCAAGGTGAAGCCCACCCCTCAGCTGCTGACGCCAGCGGAACGACCTATGTCCCCGCGCTCGCTGCCCCAGTCACCCACCCACCGTGGCTTTGCCTATGTGCTGCCCCAGCCTGTGGAGGGCGAGGCTGGGCCCCCCGCCCCGGCGCCTGGGCCTGGGCCTGTGCCCATGCTGTGCCTGCCCCCCGAGGCCGACGGTGAGCCGGGGCGGCCCAAGAAGCGGGCGCACAGCCTGAACCGCTATGTGGCCTCCGACAGCGAGCCGGAGCGTGACGATCTGCTGGTGCCGGCAGCCGCGGGGCCCTACGCCACCGTCCAGCGGCGCGTGGGCCGCAGCCATTCAGTGCGGGCCCCCGCAGGCGCGGACAAGAACGTCAACCGCAGCCAGTCCTTCGCCGTTAGGCCCCGCAAGAAGGGCCCGCCGCCGCCCCCGCCCAAGCGCTCCAGCTCCGCCATGGCCGGCGCCAACCTAGCCGACGAGCCGGCGCCGGAGGCTGAGCCTGATGGGCCGCAGGGCGGGCTGGGGGTGCGGGCGCAGCGCCGGCGGGCCAGCGACCTGGCCGGCAGCGTGGACACGGGCAGCGCCGGCAGTGTGAAGAGCATCGCGGCCATGCTGGAGCTCTCCTCCATTGGCGGTGGGGGCCGGGCCACCCGGCGGCCCCCCGAGGGCCACCCCGTGCCGCGCCCAGCCAGCCTGGAGCCGGGCTGCGTAGCCACGGCATTGGCCTCCGTGAAGCACAAAGATGCCATCGGGCCCGACGGGGAGGTGGTGAACCGGCGCCGCACGCTCAGCGGGCCGGTCACGGGACTCCTGGCCGCTGCCCGCCGCGGGCCCGGGGAGCTGGCCGCGCCCACCGATCCGGGCGCCCTGGCAGAGGACGGCTCAGCCCGGCAGCGGCCACGAGGCCCCGCCCGGGGCGAGGGGGGCAGCGAGGGCCCACCCCTGGCCCGGGTGGAGGCCAGCGCCACGCTCAAGAGGCGCATCCGGGCCAAGCAGAGCCAGCAGGAGAGCGTCAAGTTCGTCCTCACAGAGTCCGACACGGTCAAGCGGCGGCCCAAGGCCAGGGAGCGGGAGGCCGGGCCCGAGCCGCCCCCGGCGCTGGCCGTGTACCAGAATGGCGCGGGCACCGTGCGCCGCCGGCCAGCCTCCGAGCAGCCCGCGCCCCCCGAGCTGCCCCCGCCGCCCCCGCCCGCCGAGCCCCCGCCCGCTGAGCTGGCGCCCCTGCCCCCGCTGCCCCTGCCCGACAGCGATGCCCGCAAGCCCGCCAAGCCGCCCGTCTCGCCCAAGCCCGTCCTGGCCCAGCCCATGCCTAAGGTTCAGGGCTCGCCCACGCCAACCTCCAAGAGGGTGCCACTGCCAGGCCCCGGAAGCCCAGGTGGGTGCTCTGGGTGGGTGGGACCCCACTGGCCCCTTCACCCTCCAAGAGTGGGTGGGACCCCCACTGGCCTCCCCTGTACACTGAGGAAATTTCTTCTTGGATCTGATGAAGCCAGGTGGTGACAATTTGGGAAAAGTGTCCCAGACCCCCTCGCCCATCCACCTGAACCCAGAACTCTGCCAGCCCAGACCTGGGTGCCAGGCCCTCCCATTAGTGGGTGAGGCAGCACACCCCAGAGTATGGCACCTGTGGGGTCAGGAAGGCGAGCCCTGCCCGGTCAGCGAGACTGACCCAGGCCCAGAGTTTCCTGGCACAGGAGGGAGGGCAAAGGCCCTGTGGCAATTCAGCAACAGGAAGGCCCGTGTGGCAGGAGCAGGTCGCGCCCGGGGGGCAGGGGGCTGGTCAGGGAAGGACTGTGGCCTGGGTCCCAGGGCCCCGGCAGCCGTGAGTCGGGCAGGTGCGCGGTGCTCGTGCGCCGCCTGACGGCTGCGGGGAAACTGACAAATAAGGGACCGACCACCGGGACTTGGGACTGCCGGGCAGGGTCGGCTTAGCCCGCGCCGCCGCCCACTGCCAGCCCCGTGGTCTCCCCGCAGAGGTGAAGCGCGCCCACGGGACGCCGCCGCCCGTGTCGCCCAAGCCGCCGCCGCCGCCCACGGCGCCCAAGCCGGCCAAGGTCGCGGCAGGGCTACCCCCGGGCAGCGCCAGCCCGTCGCCCGCGCCGTCCCCCGCGCGCCAGCCGCCCGCCGCGCTCGCCAAGCCGGCCGGCACGCCGCCCCCGCTGAGCGCCGGCCCCGCCGCACCGCCCTCGCCCGGCGCGCCCGCGCTGCACGTGCCCGCCAAGCCGCCGCGCGCCGCCGCCGCCACCGCCGCCGCCGCGGGGACTCCCGCCGGGACCCCCGCCGCGCCCGACGGCGCCTCGCCCGGGGAGAGCGCCCGGCAGAAGCTGGAGGAGACGAGCGCCTGCCTTGCGGCCGCGCTACAAGCCGTAGAAGAGAAGATCCGCCAGGAAGACGCGCAGGGCGCACGGTACAGGCGGGCGGGGACCGGGTCGCGGCCGGGGCCTGACACGCGGGGCCGACAGGGGTGGGCCCGGCACGGGGGCGGGGCCCAGGGCGAGGGGGCGGGGCGGCCGGGGTCGGGCGGAGCTGCCCGGGGCGGGCTGGCGCGAGAGGGGCGGGGCGGGCGGGGTTGGCGCGAGGGGCGGGGCGTGGTGGCTTCCCGGGTGCCCCGTCGCGCCCCGCCCTTCCGTCTCACGCGCCGCCCGCCCGCAGCGCCGCGGCCGCCGAGGAGAAGAGCGCCGGCAGCATCCTGGACGACATCGGCAGCATGTTCGACGACCTGGCCGACCAGTTGGACGCCATGCTGGAGTGACGCGGCCGCCGTCCTCGTCGGGCCGGCCCGCGCCGCCCGGCCTCCGGCCCGCACACTGATTTTTACCTCAGGATGGGCGCCGTGCGGCGGGAGCGGGCAGGGCCGGGGGCGTCCGGCCTGCGGGGCGAGGCGGGGGTGGGTCTGGCTGCCCGCCCCCTGCTCAAGCACAACTCCTGCTCTCCTGGGCCGGGGCCCCCATGCCGGGCGCCAAGCCTGGAGGACTGCCTGGCAGGGGCGCCCCGGGCCCACCGGCTGCCGCCTCTGCTGTGCACCCCTGTCGGCTGCTCCCTGTGCAATAACTGCTGGCCGTTGGGTGGGGGGTGGGCGGCCCCTGGCCAGAGCCCGGGCTGCACCTGCCTTGGGAGGTAGTGGGAGGGGGGGCGCCACGGAGAGCCCTCCCCAATCTGTGGCAGAGCACAGGCCTATGCCCAGCACAGAACTGCCACTTGGGGCGCCTCTGCCAGCTGCCCCTGCTCAGCACAAGGGGCAGGGGAAACCACGGCTGGGTCTTGGGTCGGGCCACGGCCCCACTGCTCCCCCCCAGAATATAAGCTATTGAGAGTATTAATTTATTGGGAATGAGCTGAGGCAGATTTCCCCAGAGAAACAAAAACGTATAACTTTAACAAATATATATTTAAAGAAAGAGAAAATATTATTGATTCTATAGAAAACCATTTACTGACCGAAAGGATACTGGAGTTAAGCCCGAGACAAAAGCTGTTAGAGGCCCAGGCTCCCTGTCTGTCTGTCCTTCCCTTCCCCCACGCAGGAGTGGCCTGACCCTGGCCCAGTAGCACAAACAGGAAGCTCCAGCCCAGGGAGGGGGTCAGTCTGCCACCCAAGGCCCCTCCACCACCGCCCCCTCCCCTCACTTCTCTGCTGCACCCGGAGAACTTGAAGGATGTGCCTTGCTCACAGACGGGACGGGCGGTGTCCTCCACGCCAGGGAGACTTCAGGGCCGACTCCCAGGGTGCCGGCATGAGGGGGCCTGGGCTCCAGGTGCCGGGCCGGCATGCAGTGGGGGACGCGGGCGTGTGAGCCGAGTGACCACGGCGTGGGTGCCGGTCTGTGTGTGGCGTGTGTGTGACGTCCTCAGGGGCCTCGCTGGCCCAGCCCCACTTGAGTTCCAAGGTCCCATTGTGTGGTGTTGTCCCCCCGCCTCTCTCTTCCCCTCCAAAAAGTACTGACTGGTCTCTTGTGTTTGCTGATCCAGATGTGTTGGGCACAACTTTGACATTTCTTATATATAAAAAAAAAATCCAAAAACCAGAGTTTGTGATGCGGGGGGTAGAGGAGCCCCTCCAGCTGCCATGCTGCGCACCCCCGCGAGCGGGCACGCCTGACCTCTCAGTGGGGGTCCAGGCTGGGTCTCTAGCAGGTGGGGAGGGGGGTCCGGGCAGGGAGCTGTCAATAAACAGCAGAAAATGGGGCGGCCTGGCTCACTTTTTGGGGGGGAGTGTTGGGGGCAGTGGAGGGCGGGGCTGGGAAGGGGAACTGCTCACCCCCTATCTCCCTCACTTGTGCCGGTGACTGCGCAAGGAACACTCTTGACTTTTGCTTCCGAGGGGTCTCACGTGCAGCCCCCCCGACCCCAAGGACCAACTCCCATACAGCCACAGTCCACACAGCATTTATTTCAATCTGGAAATAAATTTATATACAGTCTAAAAACAGTAGAAAATGTGAGTAAAAAGGCCCGCAGTCCATCTGGGGTGGGACGGGGTAGGACGGGGTGGGCCAAGCGAGCATCGTACCTGGCCCCCAGAGCGAGGAGGGGCTGCCCTTGTCCTGGCAGCAGAGGGGAGGCTCACCAAGGGGGGCCCTGGAGGGCACTGCCCAGTTTTCCTGCCCATTCCCCTGACTGCCCAGGGGGCCAGCCTGGCTTGGACAGGCCCCGAGAGCCTTGGCCCGGCCTGTAGTCTCGGTCAGCAAGTCCAAACCTGCCAAGAGAGGGCTCAGTGTCAGGAAGCCTCCCGCCATCCTGCTCCAATGGAACCTGGCACCCCCTGCCCTCTACCTGCCCTGGGCCGTGACCTCCCTGCCTCCCACACCGCCCAGCACTGACCTTGACTGTGCTGTCCACGGCCCCCGAGAAGAGCCGGCCCCGGGACACAGCCAGGGCCGTGACGCTGCCCTGGTGGCGCAGCAGAGTCTGGGTGCAGATCATGTTGTCCATGCTCCACACCTGGGGGGCGGGCAGGGTGAGCACTGGCGAGGTGCCCCCCCGGGCCAACCCGTGTCCCTGCCCCCGAGCACCCACGCACCCTGAGCGACCGGTCGTAGGATGCACTGAACACCTTCGTCTGGTCCGGTGTCGAGATGACCGCCAGGGCATACACGGTGCCCACATGGCCCGTCAGTGTCCGCACCTGCTCCTTGGACTCGATGTCCCACACCTGGGCGGGGCACGCGCGGGCAGGTCAGGGACCCCGCGCCCGGCCCTGCGCTCAGCCCACCCCCGGCCCCCAGCCCCTGGCCCTTACATGGATGAGGTTCTCATAAGTGCCACAGACTATGTGGTGGTTCGTCACAGCAATGGAGTACACGCTGCCACCTGACGTCTGCAGGACGTGTACACAGTCGAGGGTCCGGATGTCCCAGATCTAGGGGCAAGCACGCACCTCTGGGTCCCAGGCCAGGCCTCAGGGGCTTTGGTCACCCAGGACCTACAGGCCATGGGCCATCTGGGGGCACCTGGGGGCAGGGCGGGGAGCTGCACCTTGATTGTCTGGTAAGAACCACTGTACAGGTAGCTCTGGGCCGCCACCAGGGCCCGCACCCAGTGGTTGAGGCCGGTGAGCTCCTTCTTCAGCTTGAGCTCGGTGCCCACGATGTCCCAGACCTACGGGCACTGCGGTGAGCGTGGGCGGGTGAGCAGGGGGTGGTCAGGTCATGGGGACCCCACTGCACCCCTCCCTGTACCTTGATGGCCTTCAGGGAGCCGCTGAAGAGCATGTTGTGCGAAGAGACCAGCGTGCACACGGGGTTGTCATGGGCCCGGATCGTGGTCACTTTCTGCAGGTTCTGGACATCCCACACCTGGCAGGAGGGTGGGAGGCCTCAGCACCCACAGCCACTCAGCACCCCGGCCAGCAGTGGGGGCCACCCCCACCCCTGCCTGTCCCCTGACTCACGATGATGGTGCAGTCTGCAGAGCCACTGTACAGCCTGCACCTGGGGAAGCAAAGCCAACAGCATCAGGGGGGTACCCTGCATCCCCGCCCAGCACCCTGACCTCGGAGGCGGCAGCCCAGCCCCTGGGGCTGCCTGGAAAGCATCTGACAGCCAAGCTGGCTCTGACGTAATCACCTGCTGTTAGTGCTGAATAAATCTTCAGGGTGCTGCCAGATCAAGCTGCTGCACCCTGGGAGCGAGCACCCCGCTGGCTCGCATGCACGCACTCTCACACTCACACCCACGCATCCAAAACCTCGTGACACTAGGCAGGGGAAGCCCAGGGACAGGGGCACCTGAGCCGATGCCCCTCGGGCCTTGCCGTGCATGGCAAGTGGCCCAGCCGGGGAGAGGCAGCACAGCCAGGATGGGGCCACAGGCTGTCACACAGGGGCCTCGCACTTCTCGGGGTGGAGAGTGCCCCATGGGAGCAGTGGGCACCCCAACTCCCTGCCTGGGCTCACCCCTGGATGCAGAGCGCCAGCACGATGCCGTCGTGGCCCTCCAGTGTCTTCTGGCACTTGTAGGTGGTGCACGTGTCCCACACCTGCAGAGGCCGGGGTCAGGGAGGGGGCACGGCAGGAAAGAGGGCATGCCGCTTGGGGGTTGGAGGGGGGCGCTGGGCCGTGGGGGCACACTGTACCCCAGGGGGCCCGCGCACCTTGATGGTCTTGTCCGAGGAGCCGCTGAAGAGCAAGTCACCCATGGAGTAGACACAGAGGCACCAGACGGGGCCCTGGTGCCCCACGAAGGTCCCTTTGCATTTGAAGATCTGCTGAGGGTCGTAGGCTGCAGGGAGATGGGAGGGGCTGCTCAGGGAGCCAGGGGCAGCCTCGGGCAGGGGCAGGGGCAGGGGTCTCGGCCAGAGGCCCACACTCACATCCCAGGATGCCCGTGTTCAGCCGCGCGTTGATGTGGGACAGCTCGTCCTGCAAGGCCAAGAGAGGAGGGTGCGGTGGGCAGGGCTTCCCCAGCCTCCTTGGCACACCTCCCACTGCCCCGGCTGCCCTCAGGCCTGGAGGCCAGCACAGAACCTGAGGGGAGCTGGGCCCACTCCCAGCTGCCCACCCCACGGCTCACATTCAGCATGGATGCGTCCCGCCGGAACTCCATGAGGTCCTCGCTGAGCTTGCTCTGGTTCTCGTCCAGAACGTCTGAGGGGCAGGAGGCGGGTGTCACCAGGGCCAGGAAGGGGGGCCGCACCCTGCCGCCCGCCGGGGCTGGGCTCTCACCAAACTTGAGCTCGAGGCTCTTCTCCAGCTGGTCGATCTTCTCAGAGAGTTTGCCCAGCATGGAGCGCAGGAAGGCAATCTCCTGGTCCTTCTGCGCCAGTGCCACGTGCATCTCGTGGAAGCGGTCGTCCGTCTGCTGCAGGAACTCCTTCAGGCCCTCGAAGTGGCACGCCTCCAGATGTGTCTCGTACGTGTCCTGGTTCCCGATGAACGTGCACCTGGCGGGGCAGGACAGCTGCCCTGCCCACCCCTCTCCTGGCCATCCTGCCCACCTGGCTGCCCTGCTCCTTCTTCCCCTGCCTCCCAACCTCAACTCAAGCATCTAGCTCAAATCCTCCACTTCTGTGGACCCTGCACCCCAGCCCTGTCCCCAACCCTTCTTGCCTGGGTGCTGCCTACCCTCCCATCCTCCATCCCCCGCCCCCTCGCAGGTCATCTCACAAGAGAAACCCAGCTCCTTGGGGCCCCAGAGCCCGGTCCTGCCTCTGCTCCACCCCGACCTCTCCCCTCCTCCCAGCCCCACGGGCTCCTGTCCACCTCCCTCCTGCCCCCGTGGGGCCGGGGCCTGCGCTAGTCCAGCTCCACGATGCCGTGTCCCTCCCCTTCGTCCGGCTCACCGCCCAGTGGGCTTCAATCCTCCGCTCACAACAACCCTGACTGCCACCGGCTGCCATGGGGCCGAGCGTGCTCTGGAACCTGTGCGCAGGCTGCACCTGTGCACGTGGCTGTGCGGCTCCCGCTGCGTCTCGCCCCCCGCCCACTCACCCATACTTGGAGTGGGGACACTTGATGTGCTCGCACTCCTTGAGGTGGGCCTCCAGGTTCATCCTGAGCAGCGGGGGGCAGCTGGGGTTGTTGGGGCAGCGCACCGGCCTGTAGTCACAGCTGCCCTCGTGGTCCCTGTGGGTGGGCAGGGGGATGAGGAACTGCTGAGCCCCCAGAGAACCCGGGGTCCTTGGCACCCCAGAGGGCTGGCGGGGTGGAGCACATACTTGCGGGCGCTGAGCTTGATGGTGAAGGGGCAGCCACGGGGATCGACCTCAAAGGCCGGGGGCTTCCCGCTGCCCACGGCCCGGCAGCCGTGCCTGCAGTGGATGAAGAGCTCGCCGACCTGCTCTGCCACCGCGATGTTGCTGACCACCACTGTCAGCTTGGCGTTGTCCACGGGGCACTTTTCTGGGCAGGGGGAGGGCACACGCTGACCCCACGGCCGCCAGCCCCCCTTCCCTGGTAGCTCGATTGGGGGGGAGGCGGGTGGGCTCTGGTGAGTGACCGGTGATGGGGGGACGGGCCTGGCACACGCTGCCTGACTTGGGGAACGTGGGTCTATCGGATGCCCCAGCCCACCCACTCTGTCTGCATCCCGAGCCCGGGAATCCTCACAGGCTGGCTTGCCTTTGTGCCCCCAGCGCCCAGCCCGGGGGTGGGTGCACAGCTCAGCCACCAAGACTGAGGGGACAAGCAGGAGGCCACGGAGGCCTCTCAGCCGGCCCCAGGGAGGGCTGGGGACACAGCCTGGAAGCCCTCGCCCCGAGAGGCAGCCCTGGGGCCTGGCTGAGGTGGGGGCAGGCGGCTGGCAGCCGAGACAGAGAGGCAACGGGCTTTCCTGCAAGAACAGCCTCCAGCGGCCTGAGCAGCCTGGACCCCGGGGCCCCATCCCACACCCCCCAGAAGAAGGCGGAGGCTGGAGAGGCCTCGGGAGTGCTGGGACTCGCGGCGCCAGGCCTTGAGATGGTGAGCTCGGCCCAAGCACCCACCCCAGAGCTGGGCTGCCCAGAGCGGGGCCAAGGTGCTGGGTGCTCGTGGGCAGGGCAGAGGGCCAGGGCTGCCTTGTAGGGTGGGGGCCCCCGGAGGGCCTACCTGACTTCAAGGCACATCTTCTACAGAACGTGTGCTGTGGAGACAAAAGGTGGGGCTTACAGGGACCCGCAACTCCATCTACCCCAAGCCCACAGCCCCCGGGGCCCTGGCAGAGGGCATCCTGCTGGGCAGCCAGACCAGCCCTGAACCCAGAGGCCAAGCCCCGCGTGAAAGGGGCAGTGGCCGCACACACACACACACACACACACGCGCGCAGCCTCCATGCTGAGGGATGGGGGGGTGAGGGCAGGGCCAGGCGGTGGGGGGCGGCCTCACCCCACACGTGGTGATCACGGGGTCCTTGAACACGCTGCAACAGAGCTGGCAGCAGAGCTTCACCGAGGGCTGCTCAGCGAACACCAGCGGCTCCTGGAACCCGAGCAGGCCAAGGGCGCGGGGCGTGAGGGTGAGGCCGGGACGCTGGCACAGGGGGTCCCCGCGCCGCCCCCAGGCCCAGGGCCGCCCTCTCGGGTCGGGCACCACCCAGCCGGGGCAGGTCCCGCGAGGAGACCCCACCGCCAGGCCCCCTCCCAGGCTGGAGGCCGGCAAGACCCCGCGCCAACCCCCCCTTCTCACGGGAGGACCCCCGGGCTGGCCGCACGCACCGGCTCCTCCTCCTCCTCGGGCAGCGAGAATGTGGAGCGCAAGGACATGCTGGACTCGGAGTGCAGAGAGCGGACGGAGATGGCCGAGTCGGAGCGGCGCGGAGTGCTGACAGGGGGCTGCGGCACAGACGGGGGGCCAGGCGGGCGGACGCCCTGTCAGGGGTCCGATGGGGAGCTCCCGGCCCAGGGCGGGCGGACACCCGAGCCCCGGCGGACCCCGGAAGGCACCCGGGCCACCCCGCCCCGCGCTGGCCGGGCCTGGGGAGCCGCAGCGGGCCAAGGCCCCAGCCCGTGGCCCTCGCTGTCGCGCCGGCGCTCGCCTGCCGGCTTTCTTTGTGTAAATGGAGAGACTTCCTGCTATTGAATTCTATGAGGACACGCTCCTCGGGTGGCTTCCTGCTTCCCGTTGGGGGGTGCGGGCCGCCGGGGGCACCTCCAGCCAATCCTGGCCAGCTGGCCGGGGAGAGGCCCCGCTCGGCCACCCCAGGAGGTGGGACAGCCCCCAGAGACCCCGCTCTGAGCTTCCTAGAGAGGAGGGGACAAGGGCCGCAGTGCCCAGAGAGCAGAAGGGCCAGAGCTCCTGCTGGAGGGGTCCCGGGGGGCCACTGTCCCACCCTCCCCTCTGGGCCTGGAAACCTCCAGAGGAGACCCTGCAAGGAGCTCCCCCGGCTCCTCCTGCCCGGCCCTGGCCCGGGGAGCTGCCCTCGGAGCCTCCGGGCCCCAGGAAGCCCCCTGCCCAGCACCACCACCTCTCCTTGTGGGCCCCGGGTGCCTGGCCCTGCAGCTCTCTGAGGAGCAGAGGCTGCCCAAACGGCCCCCTACGGGACCCGGCTAGGCACGGTGCAGGGCACAGCCAGCTCCAGGGTCAGGCCGGCTTCCCTGGGCAGGGGAAGTTCTCCAGGTGCTCGGCAGCCCCAACATGCATCCCCTTGCCAGGGCCGAGTGCTCCCCGTCCCCCAACCGCATCCCAGGAGGCATCGCCTCTACGCGAGGAATGGGAGGGAAAGGCCAAGGAAGTGGGTCAAAGCCCCCTGGGGCGGCGATGGAGGCCAGACGGGAACTCGGCTGAGGTCACCAAGAGCACCCAGGGTGCCCACACCCCCAAGAGCAGCAGCACACGGGCCAGGGCTGGAGGGGGCAGCGGTCAGAGAGCCCACGGGGGGGCCCTAAGCACGTCCCACACCTCTCTGGGGCTCTGTCACGCCGGAAACCCTGCACCCTGCACCCTAGGGAGAAGGACTTGCACCCTGAGGGCTGACGCCACGTCCCACTAACAGGTGGGAGGGGCTGATGGACCAGCCTGGGGAGCCGCCGCTCAGCGGAGCAGGCCCAGCCGAGCTTCGATGGAGACTGAGGGCAACAGCAGCCTGCTGGGCAGAGGGCCTCTCTGCCGGGCTGGGCCTCCACACCCGGCCCCAGGCCCTGCCCCGGAGCCCCCTTGGCCTACAGAGCCAGCAGCAGGGAACACTCCGGCTCCTCCGCTCTCCCCACCACCCACAGTCGGCGCGGGCCTCGCAGGCCCCCGCTGTCTCTGCTGACCTCACTGCACGGGCCTGTCCGCCTTTCTCCAGCTGCTGTGTCCCCTCCCCTCGTGGGGACCCCTCCTCGGCCTCCCACCCCTCCAGGGGGAGCCTGACAAAATGCAGGTTTGGTCTTCCGGATTCAGACTTCTATGGCTCCCACCTCCCTGCAGGCTGGGTGCTCTCCCGCCGCGCTTCGGCCATGGGAGCCCCCCTCAGTCCGCGGTGCTCACATATGCTGATCCCTCAGCCCGGGACGCATGTCCCTCCCCGCTGCAGACCTCGGTTCCAGGCTCACCCCTTGCAGTGGGGCCCCTGCCACCAGCCCCCATGGCTCCCCTGGGGCCTGGTCCCCAAGCCTGACCCCAGGAGGGCAGGGCAGGACAGGGTGGGGAGGGGGCGCGCACCCACCATGCTGTCCTCCTCATCCCGCGGGGAGTAGGCGAGCGTGCTGGAGGAGGACGGCGTCCGGCGGTGCTGCTTGTACGTGCTCGTCCCATCAGCTGTGAGAGAGGGAGCCGGGCCACCCGTCGGCAGGGGCTGGGGGGGCTCCCTCAGCTGCCCTGCCAGCCTGCTTAGGGAGGCAGGACGTGGGCCGCCCTGGATCAGAGGGCTCAGGGCTGCTAGGGAGCCCACCCCTCAGGAGCCCACGCAGGGCAAGGCCTAAGGAGGGTCCTGCCTCGTGGTCCCAGCGCTGAGCCCTCCCTCAGGCCAGGGAGGGAGGGAGGACAGGGGATGGCCTGGCCCCGGACAGTCCAGTGCTGGGCCTGGCAGCCCCTGGCACCAGCCCTGTGCCCGCCCTGGCAGGCTGAGCTCGGGGTGGGGGGCTCTTCTCTCGGGGTCTCTGCAGTGAGGGTCCCCTCATCCCAGCTCGGTCCCAGGGCTGGCCAACACCCGAGGTCACTAGAAAGGGGCAGGCGGGGATGTCGTGTTGTCTGGCCCTCAAGGAACCCCGGCCGCCGGGTTTCCTGATGGCCTCGGTTGACAGACAGCCCGCGGACCCTCGGCGGGACGGTGCCGTGCAGCCGCCTCACCGCCCGGCCCTCCTGACCCCGGCCTTCGCGGCTCCCTGGGGCCGGCACTGGAGCACGAGCCCACCTTACACCAGGGCCAGCCTGGCCTGGGCTGGAGGGCAGGGCTGGCCAGGGAGGGGGCTGGGGGCTTCTTCCTGGAAGCTGGTGGAGGGTTCACATGGTGACTGAGCGAGCCAGCCCCCAGGAGGCAGCCCTGGGGATGGGAACTCCCCGGGGTCCCCGCGGGTCGGCGGCTCCCCTCCCCCAGCCAGGCTCAGGCTGGGGTCCAAGACTCAGGCATCTCCTGGTGGGCCCAGGCCTCAGTTTCCCCTTCTCACCCAGCTCTGGCCCACTGCTGCCAGGACAGGGTGCCACGTGAGTTCTAGGGGTTACGACGAGAAATTCAGGAGCAGCCTCTTGGCGGGGGGGGGGATTAGGGGTGATATTAATTTCCTTTTTACTCAGAAAAAACATTTGAGAAGTAAAAAGGGTCCTCACAGGCCACTGAGGAGGAAACCTCCCTCTGCAGCGGGCCCAGGTGAGCAGACGCGGCAGCCCGGAGGCCGGGTCCACCCGAGGAAGCCAGAGGACAGTGGTTCAGAGCCGAGGAGCGGGTGTGTCCTCAAAAGCAGAATGCACCCCCACCTCGGGGCCCCTCTCCCTGCGGGCCTGCAGGGCCTCTCCAAGGCAGCGTCTGCGTGAGGCCGGAGGCCAGACTCAGAAAGAACCATGTGACGCTGCCGGTGCCCACCAAGGGCCCCAGGGAGCCCGGGAGCCTGGGGCAGGGGAGCGAGGGGGGTCACGGAGACACGGGGAAAGTTGGTGCAGTATGTAACCTCCAGATCTGAGCTAGGGTCACTGGGGAGGCGGGGCCAAGATGCGAGGTGGGTGGGGAGGGGCCAGTGGAGAGGCGGGGCCAAGAGGTGATGTGGGCGGGGCCAACAGGGAGGTGGCTCCGGAGGGGCGTGGCCAGTGGGGAGAAAGGACGTTGGGGTGGGTCAGGGGCGTGGCCAATGTGGGTGTGGCCACTGCGGGGGCGAGGCGGGGCGGGGCACAGTGCCTGGCCGAGGACTGAGCGGGGGGCCTGACTCCTGACCAGCTGGGGATGCCCCAGGACTAAGAAGTGGAGAGCTGAGCTGCCCCTTCTCCAGCATAGCCTCCCAGCCTCTGCCCTCGGGCCCTGGCAGGGTGTGGGGGGCTCATTCTCACCCTTGGTGATGGTGGTGACGGCTGAGAAAGCAGGTCCAAAAGTTGTCTCCATTCTGGTCTGGGCAGACAACAGAGGAGGCTTGGCCTCGGCCCCCAGGGAGAATGTGGACATGGGGGTGCAGGCCGATGGCCCCCCATGCTGCGTGCACGTGGACACCCCCAGGCACAGCACGGCAGAGCCCACTCGAGAGGACAGCCCTTGGGAAGGGAGGGACGTCCCTGGGGCTCAGCAGTCGGTTGGGGAGGGTGGGCGGACACTCCTGTAGGATGCCCTCTTACCCCGGTGGCAGTGTCTGAAGTGGGAAGGCTGGGGGAGCCTCCGGAGAAGCGGTTGTAGCGGGCGGTCTTGCCTGAGCTCATGCTCTGGAGGCATCTAAGGTGCACGGGCCGCTTCCCCTGCAGGGGGACAAACAAGGGGCTTCAGGGACAGGCTGTGTCCACCGCGAAGGACCAGCTGACAAAGGACGAGAGTGACTGCTGCCAGCGCCAGTGCCGCCGGAGCCAGGCTTGCCTGAGGACCCAGGGTGCAGGAAGAGGGGGGACCGCTCCCCTGGGCTGCGGGCCCCTTTTGGGAGGGGGTGGAGGGAAGAGAGAGGAGTCAGCTCCTGCACCTGTGCAGGTGACCGGCACTCAGACGAAGGACACCCCCAGATGGTGCAACTTGGGGGTTCACAGAGCAGGAAGGCAGGGAGAAGGCATGGTGGGAGCCATCCGCAGTTCACCCAGAAGAGAGGGATAGGGTGGGATCGGGGGTCTGGCCCCTCAGCACCCTCCTCAGGAGCGCGAGAAGTTCAGAGGGAACAGGAGTCCCTGTGGCAGGTCATGCCCCATGGGCAGTGGGCCCCAGTAGCAGGGGCTCCCCCCTCCCCCCAGAGCCTCAGTCCCTCCTGGAACCCACCCCTGCGGGGGCGCAGCTCCCACCACCATGCTGGCTGTGCCCAGGGCCCCACTGGGAGGTCAGCACCCAGGCCAGGCACCCCGATGATGATGGCATGCCACGGGCTCATCCCCCCAAGGGCCGGGCTCCCTCACCTGGCTCCTGGGGTGGAGTGGGGTGGGGTGGCAGGCAGGGTGCCCACCCCAGGTGCCAGGACCCCCACTGGGCCTGGCAGCCAGGTGCGTGGGTGGGTGGGACACAGGTGGCCGCCTGCCCTGGACGATGTGGTGTGTGCCAAGCCCCTGTACCGCCCGAGAGGACGGGAGACGCCAGCACAACACACAGCCAGCTGCCCCGGCCCCTCCACCGTGAGGCATGGCCCCCAGCACCAGGCCCAGACTTTGGGCTCCGCACTCACGGCCCCCATGCCCATGCCCCCAAGCTGTCACCCTGCCGGCCTCCTCGCCTGTCTTCAAATGCCACCTGCAGTGCCACTCACCCACCAGGGAGCAGCTCAGCCATGGGGAGCCAAGGCCAGCGCCCCCCAGGAACCCCTTCCGGACCCAGTGGGCTGGAGGGGGGAGGAGCTTGAGCCCAAAGCCACCCCCTCTGGCCCCCAGGCCCCCAGGCCCCAGCCCGCCGCCTTGTCGTGTACTCTTGGGGGGCCTGTCCCTGCATCTGCGTCTCAGGGGCCCTCTGGGCAGGCACAGGGGCCCTGCCGCCCTGCGAGGTGGAGGACGCCACCCTTTCAGGAACCCCGAGGTCGGCTCCCGCATGGTGGTTCAGGGCGGCCGTCGGTGGGCACTGACCTGCACTTAACACCGTCTGCCCCCTCCACCGCCTCTGTCCAAGGAGGGAGTGCTGGCTGCCGCTGCGGCCAGCCACCCGGAGCCCAGGCCAGGGACTCCCCAGGTGTCCCCGGGGCCGTGGCCAGCAGCAGCCACCACGGGCTCCGGCGGCCCAAGCGCCCCGGCTCCAGGGGCTCCTCCACCTCCCGGCTCTCCCGGTTCTGGGGTGAGGTCAACAGAAAGGCATGGGCGGCTCGCAGGGCCACGGACAAATCCACCCGGGAAGTCCTGCCAGCCAGCGGCGGCCCGGCTGGCGGATGGCACGCACGGCACGACACACACGGGGGGTGCGGCCAGGCCCAGGCGGGGAGGGGGTTCTCACGTGGGAAGCCCGGCCTGGTGGTGGGTGGGACCCTGGCTGGAGCCCAGCACCCCCCCACCCCGGCCCCCCACACTCCCCACACAGCAACTGCATCCAAAGAATCTCGGAATTGAGCAAGATGTCCCAGGCCCCCACACAGCCGGTCCCACGGGCTCGGGTTTTGCAATAACAGCCTCCCCGCTGCTGGTCTCCAGTCCTGGCCCCAGACAGCAGGGAGCAGACCCCGCAGGCCAAGGCCCGGGAGACCTGCGGGCACAGCTCGACACCCCCGGGGGACTGGGTCGGCAGGGAGGCTGAGTCGGGCTGGCTGGGGGGGACAGGCCCTCGTAGCTCCGGACCGGTCACCAGGGGCTCATGGGAAGCACCCCTTCCCCACCTCCTCCAGCACGGAGCTAGAATTCTCTGGACCTTCTGCCCTGGGTCCCAGTGCTGTGGCTGTGCTCTCGGGTGGCCTGTCCCTGCATCTGCGTCTTGGGGCTCTCTGGGCAGGGGAAGGGGCCCAAACTTGTCCCAAACTGGGGCCAGGCCAGAGAGCCCGGGTGCCAAGAAAAGGACCTGCTGGTCAGCCCGGCCCCGTGCCCTCCCCTCCCAAGGCCCGTCCTGTGGGGCTGTGGGTGCAGGGAGGTGCCCGGGACCCAGGGGCTTCTGCCTTTCAAAGAGGAAGGGTGCCTGCTCCCAAAGGAGATGGGGCCGGGACTCGGGGGACCGTCAGGGAGTGTGGCCTGTGGGTGCTGAGCATCCCACTGGGGGCGCAGTGGGGTGGGGTGTTTCCCCCACTGTCCGCCCCAGCCCGCGACAGGCTGCCACCTCGTAGCCCCTTCCCCACCACACTTGCGTCTGGAGTGGGGTCCCAGGATCTTCGCCCTCCCAGAGTGGCACAGCCCCTCTCCCTCTCCTGAGCAGCCTGGGGTCCCCGGTTGTGAGCTACCTCCCCACCACCAGCTCCAGCAGGAGGGAGCCCCACATCTGTATGACTTGGAGCCCTCGACGTGGGCCCCCAGCCAGGCCTGCACTCCACCCAAGGGGGGTCAGGGGGTCCCCAGGGCAGCGTGTGCGGAGCCAGCGAGGGTTCGGCCCGCCCTGGGAACCCCACAGGCCGCCCATCTGGCGGGGACGGCCCCAGGGGGGAGCGGGGGTGGCCGGCTGGATGGCGGCCAGCTCTCCAGGCGCAGCCCCGGGTGTCGGAGCAGCCCTGCCCAGGCCGGGCCACCAGATCCTACAGAAACAGGCCTGGTTGCCGTAGCAAAGCCCGCACACTGCCCAGCTGCTCCCCGGCGTCCTCTGTGCACGTCTTTTCCATCCCGGACACACGGAGCGTGACGTCAGGGGCCTGCCAGCACCCAGTCCCGGCCTCCGCCCCTCACCTCGGCCGTCCTACCTTCTCCGCTCCTAACTGGCCGGCCTTCCCCCAGCCCCACAGCAAACACCCCACAGCTGCCCGAGCTTCCTGGCCCGGTTCTCCCAGCAGGTCTGAGCCCTCCGGCCGTCCACGCCTTCCCAACCCCTTCCCTGACTCGGGCCGGCCCCAGCTTTAACCCCCACCACTTTGCCCTGGGAAAGCTCTTCTCCTCCCCACCAGGCCCCTGGGGGTCAGCGACATCTCCCTCCTCCTTTCCTTCCCAGATCTGAGGGCCTGGATGGTGTGGGGACTTGGTCCAGTCTGGGGGAAGCCCAGAGGGCTCCCTGGAGGAAGGAGCAGCCAGATCCAGAGCGAGGACAGAGCACTCAGGAGGTGGTACTTGTCTTCCTGCCTTTGCGCCCAGCTGCAGAGGGCAGAACTCGGAGGCATCTCTCGGGCCATCGAAGTGGCCTCCAGTAATGAAAACAGGGCCTGGGCCTCTGCCCAAGACAGCCAGGGCAATGTGCCTGGCATGCCCCAGCCCAGTGACTGGGCACATCGGGCCACCAGGGCCCTTTCATCACCACTTCCTGTGTGGCTTCTGTCCCCCTGTACTTCCTCTTGCTTCCCAGGCAGCCGTCATTCAGGGTCTGAAGACACAACATGGAGGGTGGGGGTCTGCCTGGGCCCCTCGACCCTCCACCCTGAGCGCGGCACCACCAGACCCCTCCGTCCCTGTGTGTCTGCCACCTGCGGGGCCCTCCCCTGGCTGCTTGCCTCCCACCCCCGACCCCCCACCCCCAGGCTTCCAGACAGCCCTGGCCTCGGGCAGGCCTGGGGCTTCCAGCCACTAGGGCTCCCAGTGCCAGTCTGTGCTTCCACAGGGGTGAGATATGCCCCTTCATCTGCCGTCCGACTGCACACCCCTCAAGGGGCAACATGGCAACTCCAGCGTGCTGAGATCATCTATCGAATGCCGAGGGGTCCCTCCTGCGTTACCCGGCCAGAGGGCCCCGAGCTGACAAGGCCTGAGACGTGCCTCGGGGCTGGACGCGTGCTGGCACTCCACGCAGGCTCTCCCAGACTCCCGGAGGTGTCCTTTAGTAGGGGATGGCATGCAGGGTCCCTCTGCCCCTCAATAGCTGTGGGACTTTGGACCGGGTGCTTGCCCTCCGGGGGCTCAGGTTTCTCACCCTTCAAGTGGAGTAAACAGGTACCCACGTCTGGGAGGAAACGTGAGAGGTGGTGACACATGGGTCAGGAGTGAAGGCTTCCCTCGGAGGCTGCAGACAGGGCCCAGAGAGCCTGAGAAGCTGACCCAGGGGCACACAGCAGCGAGAGGCTGTCTAAGGTACTTTACTGTGAGTTCCTGTCTCCACCCACATTAGTGCTCCAGACCCTGACCTTTTCCATTCGTTTCCAGAACAATCCTGACAAGTAGCCATGGTGGGAGGTACCCCACGGGGGCTCCTTGGGTTGGGGCACCTACTCCCAGTTGCCCACACCCCGGCTGCCCCTCGAAGGGAGGTTCTGGCTTCCTGGGAGAGTGCAGCTGTAGGAGGTCGGATCTGGGGACCCGGGAGACCAGGATCCCAGAGCAGGGAAAGGAGCGTCGCTGACAATCAGTGCCCACCAAGCAGACCCTCAGGGGAGGCAAGGAACGAGGACGGGAAGGGCAACACTCGGCAAAGGGCAGGGGTGGGCAGCCCCTGGGAGAGGGGGCCCGTGTGTGCATGGGGAGGGGTCTGGAGCAGGGGAAGCAGCAGAGGAGGGTGGAAGCCCACCCCGAGAGCAGGAAGGACCCACCGCTGGCCCCCAGACGGTCCCAGCTGACCGCCCCTCCCCACTACTCCATTCAGCATCCCCAGGGATCTGAGGTCCATCGTCCTGCCGGAGGCTCTTTACCACACAGACCCCAACCCCGCACCCCAACATCTCCCTCATAAGCACAATCAAATCCCCAGCCCACCCCGCCAAACTGTGGGCCTCACGCAGTCCACCAGTTCCCGCCCTGCTCCTCCTGGAATGCCCTTCCGGCAACTTCCCAGGGCCCGTTCCTTCTCCTCCCTCAGGTCTCTGGCCAACTGTCGCCTCCCCAAAAGGCTTTCAGGAACCCCATTACCGTCCTTCTCAGCACCCTGCTGAGTTGGCACCTACCAACTCCCTCGTGGTGTTGACTTCTCAGTCCCTCCACCCCCAGAACAGTGGTTCTCAACGGCGGCAGGGGCGAGTTTGCCCTCCAGGGGACATTTGGCAGAGACATTTGTGATTGTCACAACCGGAGGGGGGTGGCGGTGCTATGGCCCCACCGCCCTACAATGCGCGGGGCAGTCCCCCGCCGCCCAGCGCCACTCGGCCGAGGGGTCAGCAGCGCCCAGCGCGAGGCGGCCTGCGCTGGTAGACGGGCTTCCGAGAACCGGGATCGCCTTCCCCGCAGTCTCCCCGGCGCGAGAAGAGCGCCCGGCATCCAGGCGGCGCTCGAGAAACGCAAGAAGCAAAGAGAACGGGAATGAAGGGATCGAGCCAGCGACGGACAAACCGACAGGCAAACAGCGGGACCCAGGCAGAGACCCCGGCCCGCTCCAGCCCCGCCCCCCAGGCTGGACCCCACGGCCCGACCCCGAAGCGCCCGCTCCGCGCCACATCCGCGCGGCCCCAAGGGGCGAGCCCCGGCCCCGCGCGCCCTGCGGACACTCACCCGCCCGCGGCCGCCCCTGAGCGGCGGCGCCGCCCTCCCGATTCATCGCGCCCCTCGGCCGGCGGCCGGGAAAGCGACAGGCTGCGCGAGCCAGAAGCGCTCTGGCGCGGCGCCTGCTGGGACTTGTAGTTCGCTGGCTCCCAGGCCCCCGGCGGCCGCCTCAGGGGCGGTGCTTCAGAAACCACGGCTTCCGGCGGCCGGGTCGCCATGGGGCAGGATTGGCCGCTTCAGAATCACTCTATGCTGCAGACCAGAGTCTGATTGGACGCGTTCGGCCGTCGCTCACAGTTAGGCTCAACGGTCTCCGCAAAAGGGAGGGAAGCAGCCCCAGAAAGAAAAGCCGTGTCGTGATTGGTGGAAAGAACGACAGTATAGAGCGGAGCGTATCAGCGGCGAGGAAGGGCAGGTATTTCCGTGGAGGTTGTCCAATCACAGAAGTGGATCACTTTCTATAAAAGCCTGAATTTGGCACTCTCGCGTTCTTTCAGGTCGTGTTGGGAGTGGTTTCTAGCTTTCTCCCGAAAGAAGCGGGCGGCAGGTGCTCCCTAGGGTCGCTGAGCCCCGCGGGCCGGTCTAGCTCCCGCAGCCAGCCTCGACTCGAGCTACGCACTGCGCGACCCCCTGCCTTACCGCCCCGCTCTTCCGAGGGTTGACGCGGGGCCCCAGACCTCCAAGACCCCGCAGGTAAGCCGGGGCAGGTCCGGTTTCCCCGACGCGGCCCAGAGCCTGTGATGAGTCGCTTTAACTTCTGACACCTCGTATGAAAACTGCACGTGCAGTCTGATTATTTTGCAAGGCTGAGGCTCGAGGGTGCGTCCCTTGGGGCGGGGCAGGGCCGGGGGTGAAGAGGGACCTTTCCAGGAGGGAGAAAGCCCTCTGCATCGCGGCGCTGTCTTGACTTTCAGGACCGTCGGTGGGCCGGCTGCGGGCCGTGAGCAGAAAGAACCTTCACACCGGAGGCCGCGGGCAGGAGGCTTGGTAAGGAGGCCGTCTGGGTCTGGGGTGCTGACCAATAAAGCAAAGATGATGAATCGATTCCTTTCCACGCGCAGTGCGTCCCCCAGAGGACTGGCCCTTTCTGACCGGGTTGTGGGTGACTGACCCTGTCGGAGTAGAAGCCAGTGGCCGTGCCTGGGAAGGCTGCACCGACACCGGCTCCCACGTGCTCCCTGGGGAGCTCTAAAACGAGAAAGATGGGGTTCTTAAATGGTCTTGCCACACATTCTCTAATGTGGCCTTCATCTTGGGTGGGAACTGGCCCCAAATAGAACCTGGAGGTTCTAGAAATCTCTTTCAGTGGACAAAACAGAGACAACGGAAAACACAACTTTATTCACCAGGACCGAAAACGAGAGGTTGCAGTCAGGAGACTGATCGATGACTAGCACAAGCTGGCGACACCTGCCCTGCCTCAGCCTTGGGCAGGCTGCCTGGTGGCCCGGGCAGCCGAGGTGGTGCCCTGGTTAGCGGGCAGGGGCTGGCGGGCCCCGGCCCGGCTGTCCTGACACTTCAATGGACTCCCACGCTGTTTGCTGTACTACAAAGTGACAGCCTTGAGCCTTCAGGGTAACACAAGGGGACGCTCCTTATGATGTTCACCGGGGTGGCTCTGGGGCACATCGTGCACAGCGGGTCAGCAGTGAACCCCTGGCCCGGGCCGCGGGAGCCGGGCATGGCTTTACTAAGGGGGCTAGGCCCTGTCCACATGCTGCCAGGCGCCTGTTATGGCATCCAGTCTGCACTGCATGGTGGCCCCCCATGGTGGCCTGGGGCAAGACCCCTGCCCTGCAGCGGGTGAGGGGCTGGTGTCCCAGGCTGAACAGGAGGAAGGGTTGGTGACGGTGGGCTTCTTGAGCCTAGGACTTCAGCCGGGGCAGGCAGGGGTCAAGGCTGAGCCTCCTCCCCAGGTTCAGCCAGGGTCTTCTGGCAGGATGCCCCATTGCCTGTGTCCAGTCAGGGTCGGCAGCAGGAGACCCTGCGGCCTTCCCTCTTGACATAGTCGTGCAGCCGGAAGTGGGGCTCACTGGGGGTCTTCATGGAGCGCTGTTTCAGCTCTCTGCGGGGCAGGTGACAGGGGAAGCAGGTGGCTGCCTGTACTCCGGCTGGGGATGTACTCCAGGGTGGGGTGGCTTTTCTGGGGTCCAGCACTCACTTGGCAATGGCTGTGAAGGCCAGATCCACGTTGAGCCCCGTCTTGGCGCTGGTCTCCATGAAAGGCAGCCCGTACTCCTGCAAACAGCTGCTGCCAGCTGGGCAGGGGCCTGGCGGGGACACCCAGGCCCAGCAGCACAGGGCAGCCCTCGCCACCTGCCCCCCCCACTCACCTTGGCCAGCTTCTCCCCATCCTCCCTCTTCACCACGCGGTCATGGGCAGAGTCCACCTGTGCAGGCATAGGGGTCTTGGTGACAGCTGGCCCCCATTATACCCACCTGCCACCCTCTGCCCACCTGGTGGGGCCACCCACCTTGTTCCCCAGCAGCATGAGCACTGTGTCGCGCTGGGCATAGTCCTGGATCTCCGCCAGCCAGGCCTACGGGCGGGAGTGGGGCAGGCTGGGGCTCTGCCTGGCTCCTCCCACTGCGGTGTGGGGTGGGCTGGCCCAGCTCCATGTGGGGCCCATCGGGCTCTTGCCAGGAGGGCTCCCCCTTGTGACTGCTGTCTGCACTCAGCCCCGGTTTTGCCCATCCTCAACCTGCATCACCGCTACCCCCTTCTTGTCCCCCCAACCCCTGGTGCCAATCATGCCACCTCTGCTTCGTGGGCCTGGGTTGGGGCCGCTGACCTGCATGTTGTCGAAGGAGGCCTTGTTGGTGACGTCGTAGAGCAGCAGCAGCGCTGGGGACACAGGGGCAGTGAGGACACGGCTCCTAGTGAGCTGCAGTGGGTCCTGCCACACACCCCACCCTGCCCACCCAACATCCTGGAACCAGGCCCCGCACCCGTGTGCTCACCGTGGGCATCACGGTAGTAGGCATGGGTGACACTGCGGAACCGCTCCTGCCCAGCCGTGTCCCAGATCTGCAGGGATGGGGGGTCCTGCCATCACTGCTGCCCAGCCCCTCCCCAGGACCCCTGCCCCTGTCCCCAGTCACCCTCACCTGCAGCTTCACTTTCATGCCGTCAACTTCCAGGACTTTGTTCTGAGACAAGCAGCGAGAACTAAGGCAGGGGGCGGGCAGTCCTGGGCCAGGCTGGGGCCCCACACCCCTGCCCAGAGGTGTTAAGGCCGGGGCAGGACCCAGACACAGAGCAGGCACCCCAGGCTTCTCCAGGGCCACGGCTGTCCTGTCCCTGGCCGTGTTCCCATGGATCTCCATCCCTGATCCTGTCCAGCCCCTCAGCTAGCGGCCCTGGTCCCCATGTCTCCCCCCTCTGTCCCTCGGGTCAATTGTCCTGTCTGCCTGCAGGTGTCACCTCCCCTTAAGCCTGAGTGCTCCCCTTGGTGAGCTCACACTGCCCCTGCACATGGTGCCCTGGCCCCCAGCCTGCAGCCTGATTCTGGTTCGGGCTTTCTCCCTCTGTCCCCTGCCCCATTCGCTGCTCCCCTAGCGTCCCCCACCCGTTGGCACCTCTGGTGCCCACCCCTTCACTCCAGCCTCCCTCTGCCCTCTTCACAAGGCCCTGCTGTCAGCCTCCTCCAGCACCCTGAGACAGCCGAGCCCACTGTTAACGCTCCAAGCCTGTTTCCTCATCTCGGGGTGATGGGAAGGGCCCCTCCTGGGTCCGCCCAAGGGCATGCAGGGACTGCATCTGTCCTGTCGCAGTAACCTGAGGCCCAGGTGGTGCCGAGTACACAGCTGATGCTCATTTCATGTCTCTGGGCCAAGATGAACCCCCTCGCTTTCCCAATTGAGTAAGGACGAGGCAGGGAGTGGGCCAGCCCAGGCCCCGCACAGGGTGCTGCTGGGTGTCTGGGGAGCAGGCCGCGGCCATCGGGGGGTGGCTCGCCAGGAGGGGCTGTCCGCCTGGCACCCTGCTGGGGTCATGACCCGAACGGCCTCATGGAGGGACAAGAGGACCCCTACCCCGGAGCCTATCCACTCCCCTCATTCCCAAAGACTCGAGGGACCCTGGACTCCCTAAGCGGTTGTGGGGAACAGCTCTCTAAAGGGGGGGCCCCCTCCTGTCCTGGAATGGGTCCCTCCCTGCCTCCCGCTAACTGGATCTAATTAAAGGGTGAGAAAAATGCAAATTCGGGATTTGCCAAGAACACACCAGCGCCTCGGCACGTGGGATTCAGACTGGTGGGCAGAAGTGGAGGGCTCTGCAGGCCCAAGGCTGTGGTCCCAGTGTCCCCTGATATCCCTGAGGCTAGAGGGCAAGACAGGGGGCTCTGGCTGGGGGCAGCAGCCAGGTTTGAAATTCCCCACGGTCCTCACCCCAGGACAGGGGCCTCCCCCAGCAAGCCCCAGGACCCAGCACCCCCCACCCCTGAGTTCCAGCTTTGGGGTGGGTGTGGGTGTGTGAGCCAGCCTTGCAGCCACCTGTCTTGGCTCTGGGCTGGAGAGGGGCAGTGACACTGGCCTCCAAGGGGCCTTGGGCCTTGAGTTCCCCAGAAGTGGCCCAGCTCCCGCCCCCCTTCCCAAGGCACAGGACACGGCCCTCAGGGCAGTGCCAGCCCCTGGCATGGGGTGCCATCTCTGCCTCAATCAGATACAGCTTCCAGGACACTCGGTGTCAGAGGCAGTTGCCTCGGTGGCTCTGGCCCCCATCTAGCAGCCCTGACCTGGGGAGCCCAGGGCAGCGGGGACACTCAGTGGCAGGGCATGGGCCTCACCCGGAAGTCGATGCCCACGGTGGAGATGAAGGCGCCCGCCAGGAAAGCCCCATCCTTGAAGCGCACCAGCAGGCAGGTCTTCCCCACGCCAGAGTCACCCACCAGCATCACCTAGGGCAGGCAGGGGTCAGAGGGCACCAGGATCGGGGCACGGGGTGCAGAGGCAGTGGGGTCTGCCCTGAGCCAACGTGGTCAGAGAGCAGCCATGGGTGAGTGGCAGGAGTGGAGAGAGGTGACCCCAGCTTCCCCTCTGCAAGGTTTCCGCACCCTCTCTTTCCCAACAGTCGCCAATCTGTCATGGGCCGTGGGGACAGCTGCCTCCACCCGGGGTCCTGCCTGCCCCCCCAGGCCCTGGACACCAGGCTTAGTCTGGGGAAGTGAGGGCTGGGCGGCCCAGGAGCCTGGGAGGGCAGCACCTAGGGCTTGGTGGGGAGCAGGGCTGAGGGGATTGGTGGCTGGGGGGCTCTGTGCCAGGGGCTCTTGGAATCCCAGCAGGGATACACATCCACAAGGCTCAGGAGGAAATCACCAAATGGGGTCAGGTCTTCATCTCAGGAGGGGCCTGGCCAGGTTCATGGGAAAGGAACCTGTCTCCCAAGGCCCAGAGGATGTGGAGGGCAGGCAGACTCCAACCCTGTCTGTCCCAGCTCCTGCCTTTGGCCCGGGAAGGAGGTCCCAGGACCCCTCCCCCAGCTGGCAAGTCTCTCTCTGGTCTCTCCCCCAACTCCCCTCCCAAAAAAGAGAAGACCCACAGACCCTGCAGGGTGAGGGAAGGCGGCATATGGGATTAGGGCCCGGGTAGAGGCGACGGGGGTATGGGGGGGCAGAGAGAGGCCCCTGCCAGGCTCTGCAGCACCTGGGGCCCCAGATCTGGCTCTGCCAGCTGGGGTGGGGGGAGCGGGAACAGGCTCTGCCAGCTGTTAGGTTCTCCAATCCCGGGCCTGACAGCGCTGTGCGTGTGCGATGCACCGTGCCAGCTGCGGGGTGCCACCGGGGCCCTCTCTGCACCGAGGGTCCGCGCGGCCCCGCACCCCTCCCGGACACCCTCCTCCCTGGGCACGGGCCGGGCGCCACCTGCTGCGCTGGCCTGCGAGGTGGGGGAGAACCTGGCTCACCTTGAAGGCGACGTCGTAGAAGTCGCCGCCGCCGCCGCCGCCGCCGCCAAGCGAGGGCCGGCTGGGCTGCGGGGGCCCGCGGGGCGGCGCCGCGGGGCCGGGGCGCGCCGGCTGGGGCCCGTTGGCGGCGGGCAGCACGGAGGCGGCGGGCGCGCTCGCCCCCTTGCTCTTCGGGGTCTTCTTCCTGGACATGGCGGGCGAGCGCTCAGAGCACTCCCGCTGCGGCCGCCGCGTCCCGCGCCGTCCCGCTGCCCGCGGAGCCCGAGCGCAAGCCGCCCCGTGCCCGTCCCGCGCCCGCGGCGCCCGCATCCCGGCCCGCGCCCGCGCCCCATAGGCCCCGCGGCCACTCAGGCCCGGCCTCCCGCCGCCGCGGCCAATGGGCGCTCGGGGGCGGGACCATGCAAATACGCCTGGCCGCGCCGGGGCGGGGTCAGGAGGCCGTGAGCCCCGGGCCCGGCGATACCCGGTCCGCGGCCGCCTCCGTGCCCGGGCCGGGGTGCTGGGGCAGGGCCCGGTGAGGGCAGAACCCCGGATCCTGTCCCCTCAGCGGGGAAACACTGCGCACTCTGCCCACTCCGCCCGCACTGCCCCCAGCCCAGTGGTGTGGGCACCCTGGGGTTCTGTCCTTCTCCGGTGGGAGAAGCCATGTGGCCTCTGTCCTAACCCGACCCCCTGATCTGCGGGTCCCAGGGGCACACCAACACTCGGGCAGGCTCAGCAAACAAACCCGGGTGTGCAGGCATGCTCGGCTGATGGCTGGTGGGCAACACAGTGGGTAGCCAGGGGTCACAGCTGAGCTGCAGGGTGCTGTCTCCCAGAAAAGAGAAGTTGGGGTCACAGTGGACCATGAAGGGCCTCTCTCAGGGAGACCCCCACCCCCAGGCTGTGACTGGCCCCCCTGCCTCCTCAGGCCTGGCTCTGGCCGTATTTCTGGGGGAGGGACCATAGACCAGTGGGTGCAGACAGTCTGGCAGCCCAGGCTCGGGCTCTGCGAGCTGGGGCAGGGCCTGGCAGTTCCCAAGGCATGACAGCCGGCAGGGCCCAGAACCAGGAAATGAGGTTCCCACCAGGCTCAGAGGTCCACGAGGACACAGATGAAGGATGATGCCAGGAGAGCAATTCCTCAAGAGGGCCTGGCGGTGCCCAGCCCGCAGATGCCGAAACCACTGCCCTGCATGGAGGCATGTGTCACTTTCAGAGCTACTCTGCTATGTCCCCATTGTGCAGATAGGGAAACCGAGACCCAGAGAGGAGAGGGGAGTTGCCCGAGGTCATCAGGCTAGGAAGTGGCCAAGCCAGGATTTGCCTGTGGGAACCCTGGATCCAGAGAACATAAATGTCCCACGGGCCCCTGGAGACCGGTTCCTGGGGTACCTGTTATGGCCAGGGGTGGGGTGCAAGCCTGGGAAGCCTTATGATGCCCCCCAGACCTCCATTCCCTGTCCTGCTCCTCCAGCCTCCCACCTCTTCCAAGCTGATCCCCAGAAGTGTATAGGTGGGGCTGGCTTGGCTGGCCCTGGGGTCCTGGGCAGTGGAGGCCCCACCTCCTCCTGCCTGAAGCTGCTCAGAGCTGCCTGAGGTGCCCCGGGGGGGCAGGCGGCAGAGTGCCAATGCGGACAACCGAGAAGAGGGAACGGGGCCCACAGTGGAGGGGACCTTGCAGCAGAGGAGACGGGTATGCCCTGGCAACCTTTAAAATTAGGAGACTTCACATGCAAATGCACATCGTGGGTTCTCTTGCAAACAGGTTGATCTGTGCCCCTGCAGCATGGCCCCCCACTCTCTTGCCTGCCAGCCATCCTCCCAATCTTTGCTTGTCACGTCTCTTGGTTCCTCTGTCTGCCATCTGTCTCGCCCTCTGGAACACAAGCTCTCTGGGCACAGGAACCAGCTTGTCTTGGCCACTGCTGTATCCCCAGCTGCCAGCTCTGGGCCTCAGAAACAGTTCTTAAAGGATGGAAAAAATGCAAGTTAGAAACACTGGCCTCACTTCAGGAGGACATGTCATTTCTAACAAAAATTTAGTGCCGAGCCTGCCCCAAGGTGGGTGACTCAAGAGGAGCATGGTGGAGTAATGAGAGCCAGGCTTTGTGGAGGAGGGGGCATTTGCACTGGGCCTTGAAGGTTGAACAGGAGCCCAACAGCAGAGTAGGCAGGGCAGCTGGCCACCTGGAGGGATGGGGAGGGGACGTGTGAAGGCTTGCAGTGCCAGTAGGTGGGCTGTTGAGCTGAAGAGGGCAAAGTGTGGCCCAATTACTTGTTGGGAAATAGGAGATAATCAAGTTGGTAAGGTGGGGGGGGCAGATTGTAAGGAAAATCTGGGTGTCATGTGTATGAGTGTGGAAATCGTTCCGGAGGAGTAGGGAGGCATGCGGCATGTCCGAGCAGAGCAGGGCACCATGTTCCAGGAACCCTGCTGAAAGGGGGTGATGGACAGTGGTGACTGGGCAGGCCGATGAGTTTGAAGGGATTGCACCCACTTGGGGCAGAGGTATTAGGGACAGAGGGAGCCTCTGGGAGAGGCAGAATCCGCAGGCCAGGAGGTGAGAGTCCACGGTGGAGACTGGGTTAGAGATGACAACCTTTCTGCTGCTCGGCCCAGCAGGGGTGGGGCTGGGCCCCCTCCCCTCGACTGGGGCTGTGGCTGCTCTAAGCAGCTTAACCAGGAAGCAACTCAGTGGTGGTTTCTGGCCCAGATCTCACAAGACTGGCAGATCCCCCTTCCTGTGTTTGGAACACTTGGTCTGCTCAGAGCAGCTGCCATGCTGTGAGAAAGCCCAAGGGACCCTGGGGAGATGCCCACAGGGTGAGGGACCGTCTGCTGGCTGTGCAAGTAAAGGCGCCATCTCGGTGTTGGGTATTCCAGCCTGGATGGCGCTGAGCCGAGCAGAGGTGAGCTGGCCTCCCCAGGGCCTTGCCCAAATTGCAGATTGGTGAGCATGTGGGGGGATCGTTTGTTACGCAGCTACTGCCAACTAGAGCAGACTGCCAGCCGGGGGAAGAAAGGGGCCTGATGGGTGGGGGAGGCCAGGAGGGTGGCCTTGGTGGGGCCCAGGGATGTCCAGTACCTGAGGACCTCCAGCCTGGAGGAGAGGACCCCCTGCAGGCCTGGGCAGGTCCCTGAGGCAAGGTCTGCAGCCGAGGTGAACCCTGAGGCTGTGCCAGAGGTGGGGGGTGAGGACCATGCTCCCTGGGAGGTCGCCCACAGCCCTCCACCCCTCTGGCGGGGGAGAATCTACACACCACAATGTCCCAGCAAGAGGCCAGAGAGACCCCAGGTCTGCTCCAGCCTCAGGAGGCCCCGGCCCAGGCCCCCTCCCACCCAGCACCCTTGGACAGCCTGGGCCCCGGGCTCCTCTCATGCCCGTGGCCTCTAGCTCCCAGCTCTGCCCTCTGACTTGTTATCCTGTCACTCCTGGCTCTGGGGTGCTGGGTGCACAAGTCCCCGGCCATGACAACCCTCTGGGACCAGGCGTCTAGGGCAGGCTCTCCCTCTGGGTCCGCACTTCCCAGCCCTCAGGCTTCACCCCCACACTCGACCGCTCTCCCAAGGTTTGGCCCTCTGTGAGAGTGCTGGATGCCCCATCCCTACTCAGAGCCGCCTCCTCCAGGGAGTCTTCCCTGGCTCCCCCCTTACCACTTCCTGCTTTCATGGTGCCCCCCGGGGTAGGACTGGCCTCCTCATCAGCCTGTGAACAGCCTGAGGACAGAGCCCACCCAGGCCAGCACCCACCAAGCACTGGACGCAGAGCTCGGGGGCTGAGTGGAGAGTGAGGCTAGACTTCAGGGGTCCTTTAGCTGGGGGGGGATGGGCACAAAGCCCCCTGGGCCTGTCTCTCTCTCAGCTGCCCCCAGAGCACCTCCTGGGGATTGAGTGTGCGAACTCAGACTGTGCTCTCAGGGAAAGGGGCCCTGGCTGGGAGGGTCTCCCACGGGGGAGGCCCCACTGGTCCCTGGCTGGCTGTGTGGCCCTGGGCATGTGGCAGACCCTCTCTGGGCCTGCTTCCCCTCTGTGAAGTGAGGGGGTGGGAGGAGCTGATCTCCACGGTCCCTTCCAGCTCAAACACCTTATGTTCTACGAAATCCGCGTGAGCGTTGCCATGGAGACGTCAGAAGGGGACCTGCGGCAGCAGCACGGAACGTGACTCCCCGGAAAGAGAAAGGAACTGACTCGCCAGGAAGCCGTGACCTCCCAGGTGTGCTGTCCCAGGTGATCTCCCCGGGCCCAGGTGTGTTCTGTTCCCGAGAGACACCCCCCCCAAACGTTTCCCCCTCCTCCCATTGAGGCCCTGCCAGACAGAGGGCAGTGGCCCTCCCCATGTGCCCCTTCCTGCCTGACAAGGAAGGGGCTCCCCCAGGAGGGAGAGGATGGTGTCCTTGCAGGTGTGCTGACACATTCGTCACGGCTCCCGCAGCGCGGTGGCTCACACGGCCGGGGAGAGGTGTGCAGGCGCCCAGCCTGCCAGGGAAGACGAGCTG
Organism: Bradypus variegatus; assembly: GCA_004027775.1. Taxonomy (NCBI): domain Eukaryota; kingdom Metazoa; phylum Chordata; class Mammalia; order Pilosa; family Bradypodidae; genus Bradypus; species Bradypus variegatus. Next base: position 15,228 of record PVKY010000282.1, on the reverse strand, counting down.
GTGCTGAAGTCATGTGCGTCCCCGGCTGGTTGTCATGGCAGTGGCCTCGCTGATGAAGGCGCTGGGAGCCGATTTTCGGCTGCAGCAGCTTCCAGGTCCCGAGCAGACTTCCTCGGCCACTGCCGGCGGCTGAGCAGGGGATTTTGGAAGGGGAGGATGTGGTTTAAGGGACAAGACTGGCTCCCAGAGCCCGACGGGGGCCCAGCCTCTGGCTGTGGGCAGCACAGAACTTCCCTGGTCCACGTGCTCTGGGGGCGTCCAAGGGGCTTCGTGGCAGGGACCTGCACTGGCAGGGAAATGCACACTTGGCATATCTGTGATTGCCAGTGCTGGGCCTGCCCCTGTCCCAGGCCGGGGCTGCCCTTGAGTGTTTTATTCATATTTATAAAAATAAACACCACCACTAAGCTCTTGTGCCAGCTGAGGGCCGGCAGTTGGAAACAGGTCCTACAGGCCAAAACCAAGGGTGGGTGAAGCTGGTTCCTTCTGGGAGCTCCAGCGGAGACTTCGTTCTTGGCCTCTTCCAGCTTCTGGGAGTTTCTAGCAGCCATGTCATCTAACCTCGGCCTTTTCTTCCATCCCCCAGGGTCCTCTGCCCCCCTTGTAAGTGTCCTTCTGAGTACGTTTAAGGCTCATGGGGTTTAATCCAGGAGAAACCCCCATCCAGAGACTTCACCCCGTCTGCGGAGCCCCTTTTGTCATCGGAGGTGACACAAGTTCCTAGGTATCCTGGGAGCTGTCGCTCAGACTCCCACAGTGCCACTGGGGTTGTCCAGTTCAGGGTTTTGTGTAAGATTTTGTTTGAAACAAGGGTTCTATGGGATCCCAAACTCCCCGGACTACAGATTTGTTTCTCTGTGCCGTGTCTGTCTAGTTTAAGTATCACGATCACGCTAGACTCACAAGATAATTGAAATGTTTTGTTTTTCCCCTCTTTGTTGTTTTATAGCATAAGTGAAATCACGATCTGATCCTTCCCCATTTGATAGAATTTGCCCGTGAAACAACCTGGATTAATTGTCTTTTCCTGGCATGACTTTTTGATGTATTTTCAATTTCTTTCTCTATTATTGGTCTATTCAGGTTTTCTACTTCTTCTGGAGTCAGTTTTAATAGTGTGTGTGTGTGTGTGTGTGTGCCTGTGTATGCATCTAAATTTCAAAGATGTAGGTCAGCAATTGCTCATCGTTTTCTCTTATACTTTTTAACTTTTTCATTTTGTGAATTAAACTTCTTTCTTAAACTGTATGTTCTATATTTTAGCCTTCTCTCTCCCTTTTCCTCTCTCTTTTGGTCACACTTGCCAGCAAGTTTTTTGTTTGTTTGTTTGTTTAAGTCTCAATGGCCTTATATACTAAAAATAGCTCTTGAATTTATTAATCAATTCTACGCCTTTGAAAAAATTAAAATAACTAATTTCTGCTCTTGGTGTCCTTATTTCCTTCCTTCCACTTTTTAAGGTTTCCTTTATAGTTGTTTTTCCAGAACGTTGGAATGAATGCATAGTTTATAAACCTTTATTTTTCCATACTTATAAGGAAACAATGCATGCTCTCAGTATCTCTCCCCGTATAGCTTTGGCTGCATCCCACAGGTTGCCTGTGGTGTATATTTATTATTATTCATTTCTATATAATCTGATTTTAATTTTGATTTTTTTTGCTCAAGAGTTTTTAAAAAAATGGTATTTCAATTTCCAAAAGGTTAAATTTAAAAAGATCATCTTAACTGAAGTGTAATTTACATACAATAACTTTTGCCAATCTTAAGTGTACAGTTTGATAAGTTTTGACAAATATATAATCATGTAATCATCAGCACAATCTTGATATGATCCATTTTTATCACTCCCCAAAGTGCCCCCATGACCCTTTGTGGTCATCCCCTCATCCCCTCTCTTGTCCCTGGCTACCACAGACCAGTTTTTTGTCACTATAAATGATTAGATTAAAAAAAACCCCAGCTTTACTGAGGTCTAATTGGCACAGAATAACAGCACATATTTAAAATGTGCAGTTTGATAAGTTTTGATGTCTGTATACAGCCATGAAACTGTGATCACCATCAAAATAACAAACCTATCTATCAGCCACAAAAGTCTCCTCATGCTCCTGTAGCTAGATTTTTTAAAAATTGACATTCATTTCACTGCCTTGTGATCAAAGAATGTGGCCATCAGATTTCTACTTTGGGGAATTTACAGAGATTTAACTCAGAGCCAAATATATGATCCATCAAAAAATGTTTTAAAAACATTTTAAGAGAATTGTAGTCTTTATAGAGTTCATCACATGTACTTTTGGATTATCTAGGGTTCCCCCTAATTGTCACGATGTCCAGTCCTGTCCCCAGGTCCTCTGCAGGCAGCTCCTGAAGCCTGGTGGGATTCCAGGTGTGTGGGGTGGAGCAGGTGCATGACCCAAGAGAACCCCTAGGGAGCAGTGTTGCCTAAAACCAAATCCTGACCTAATACTTTCCTCTTATCTTGCCTAAGTACTATTGCGTACAATAGAGCTTGTTAACTGTGTTACTCAAATTTTGTCTTTATTGTCTTTCATTTTTGTCTACTTTGTAGAATTCAGAGGAAGATGTACAAGTTTTTCACAATGATTTTGGTTTAGACAAATTATGTATTTCTAATAGTTTTAGCTTTGTGTTTTGATTTCTACTTTTGAGAACACAGAGATTTGTTATCTCTTCTACATAGATTTTACCTTTTATTAGTGTAAAAAACCTGATGATTTTTATATTTGATACTTTTTGCCTGAGATGTTCTGGTATTAATACTGCCACCCTACTTTCTTTGGGTTTGCATTTTTCTATTCCCTTATTCTCAGCCTTTTGGGCTTACAGACATGCTGTGGAGATATTGCTGGTTCGGTTCCATACCACCACAATAAAGCAAATATCCCAACAAAGTGAGCCACATGAATTTTTTGGTTTCTCAGGGCATATAAAAGTTATATTTACACTGTACTGTAGTTTGTTGAGTGTGTAATAACACTGTGTCTTAAAAAATGCACCTACCTTAATTAAAATGTGACATAGAGTCACAAAGTGAGCACACACTGTTGGAAAAATGGTGCTGATACACTTGCTTGACACAGGGTTGCCACAAAACCTCAATTTGTAAAAAAAAAAAAAAATGCAGTACCTGCAAAGTGCAGTAAAGCAAAACACAATAAAACAAGGTGTGCCTGTGTTTGTTTTAGCTGTATCTCTGTAAATAGCATTAACCCAGAGAGTCAATGTTCCTTCACAGTTTGAGAATCTTTTCTCCTTTAACTGAGGAATTTAACTCATTTACATTTATTGTGATCACTCACATACTTGTTCTTATTCTTATTTTTGTTTGTTCTGATGAATACCCTGATTCATCATTTCATTTTTGAATCCTTTCTTGGCCTGATCAGGTTTTCTTGTTTCTTCCCCCGCCTCTGGTTTTCTATTTTCTTTTAAGCTAATATTCATCATTAATGGTTAATAAAAACCTTTAAATCTGTATTTCATCACGAATTAAACATTTCTGCAATCTCCTCCTCCCTGAACTGGACAAGATCTTTGGCACATTTTATTTTCTCTGTTTCACCACTGGGTTTGTTGAGATAATGTCAAATCTCATTTCCAGATAATCATTAATTTTCCTTTTTAAACACATGTCTTTTCTGTTTTAGAAAGCCTTTCCACAAAATTGCATTTCACTTCACAACTGCCTTTAAACAATCATTTAGACTTGATTGATCTGTTTGCTGATTTTGTACCACTGTTTCTTGTGGGTATATCTTCCTTCACCTTGAGTCCTTGATTCTTGTTGGTTTGTCATTTGACTGGAATTTAAAGTTTGGGTTTGGAATGAAGTCAGCCCTGCCACTTACCTGCTGTGAAACCTAGTAAAGCTCTTAACCTTCTCTGTGTCTCAGTTACTGCACTAAAATAAAGAAAATTGTCGCTGCACCCACCTCCTGGAATTGTGAGGACTCAATAGAATAAGGCAAAGAATGAATGGAGGGGAATGAAGCCCATAGTCCTTTCCTCTCCTCCACCTCTCCGGAAGCTCTCTCTGCCAATCCTCCTCTTCTCTGCTCTCCCATCTGCTTCTCCCTCTCTGCTGGCTTGCTTGCCTTAGCCTGGAAACCTGTTCAGGTGTCTGCCTTATGAGAAAGCACTGATCTGTGCCCTTTTCCTGTCCCCTGCTTCTCTCTCTCCTTTCATAGCCAAGTGTCTAGGAAGAGTAGGCCCCATGTCACATTTATTCTCCTCACTTGCCACCACCACCTGCCGGCTTCTGGCTTCCTGCCAACACCTCTTCTCATTGCACACTTGGTAAAGGTCATCAGTGAGTGGCACACCTTTGACAACACAGAGGCGACGTGGCAGGAAAGAGAGCCACTGGGGAGACTGGGAGACATAGGGATAAATGTTCCGCCTTTGGCAGAGGTTCCATAAGTATATGTCCCCTGAGTGGCTTTATTATGGGAATGTGAACATGAGAGATGGGCTGGGGAGACTTCCTGGAGGAGGAGGCATCTCAGTTGAAACTTAAGATTAAGTGTGCAGGGGGGGTGGAAGGGAACAGCATGGGGAAAGGCCGGGAGTGGGGAGACTAGAGAGTTCTGGCAGTCTCAAGTGGGGATAAGTGTGGGCCTGTGTGATAAGAAGGGCTCAGAGAAGGGCTCACACCTGTCCCATCCCCAGGCCCTGCTCTGTTCCCCCAGCACTGGCAGCCGCTGACCTTCCCCTGAAGCCTCTTCCTTCACTTCCGCATACTGTGCCTCAGTTTCCTCCTACTTCTCTGCTCTCTCAGCCTCCTGCCCACCTCTTGGTTAGGTTTCTCTGCTTCTGGAGTCTTCTACCTGCTGCAGGTGGGCTCACCCCCTCACAGTTTTATGCCTGCCTCCAGCTGCACTCTGGGTACCCTGGTAAGTGACCCCAGGCACCACCTGTCCAGAATCTGCTCCTCACCTTTTCCCTCCACACCCCTCCTCCCCAAGGCCCCTCCATCTGTCCTGGCACCGGCCCAGAGGTACGGGACCACCACACCCCACATGCAGTCTTCAGGCTCTGTCCTGCTTGAGCCTCCTGCTTCCCATCAACCCCAGTCCGGCTTAGGCCTTCGTCCTCCCTTCCCTAGACTCTAACTTCCGGCTCACCACAGCCTGTCCCACCGTTCTCAAACCTGGCTCCCAGGCGTCCCCTCTGTGTCCTGTAATTCCCCCCGTCTGTGCAGAGGCTCTCCCTGTGCAGTGGGAAATCGTTCCTGGATACTCGGAGTTGGAGAAGAAGAAGGTGGCAGGGTCGCCCCGAGAACGGACTGGCCCTGGGCCCCACCCCACCCTGGGCTTCTGGCTGGGGGCCCTCTGCCTGCTCCTGGGCCCTCAGTAAGCTCCACGAGTGTACAAGTAGGACGCACGCAGGTGATGCCCCACCATCAACTCCGTGCTGAGTGGCTCAGGGGGCACCAGGGAGGGACACTGGCCACTTTTGTGTTCAAACACTTTAATTCTCTAAAAGCTTTTGATATTTATTGTTATTTTTATTGATATACTTCCTGTGCCATAAAAATTCATAAAATTCACCCTTTCAGATTGTATGATTTAGGGTTTTTGGTGTACTCACAAGGTCCGGCAGCCATCCCTACTACCTAATTCTGAAACATTTTTATTACCCCACAAAGAAAGCAGCGGGTCATGAGCTGTCACTCTCCATCTCCCTCCTGCCAGCCCCAGGGAACCCTGCTGTGCCTTCTCTGTCTCTATGGACCTTTCCTGGGATGGGATCCTACACTCTTGGGGATTTGTGTGGCCTCTTTCACTGGGCGCGCTTTCCAGGTGCAGCCAGGTCGCTCGGCTTGAACTCTTCCCACCCCCGCGCGTCACTTCTGCACTTAACTCCTGCACACAAGAGGAGCGGAGCCCAGGACAGCGCCACCCGGCAGCGCCCTGTGCAGCCCTGAAAAGGGACAGCAGGAGTCAGAAGAGCGGCGGCGCCGCGCCGGGCGGGGACAGCAGTCTCCAACCCCGGCCGAGGCTCCCGGCCCCGGCGAGCCCCCTTCTGCGTCGCGGGTGCCCCTCGGTCTCGCCCCGGACAGCTGGGACGAGCTGCCGCCTCCCCCGGCGGGCGCCACCAGGCGAAGTAAGGCGCACTGTGTGCCAGGCGCCTGGGACGCGACAGGGACCGAGGCGGGCAGAGGCCGTGGGGGCTCAGACGACGCTGGCGGCGGTCGCTGTGACTGCTCGCACTTGCACCCCTGTGCGGAGCACGGGGGGCGAAGAGCCGGCGGGAGGCCCGCACCCAGGCACAGCCAGCAGCGAGGGGGCGGGGTCTCGCAGCCACGCCCACCTCCCCGCCCCGCGCCGGGAGGAGGAGGAGCGCGGCCCCCCTCTTCTGGCCGCAGGGCGGAGCTTCTTGACGCCCCGCCCCGCGGCCGACCCTGCGGCGTGCGAGAGGCGGGGCCTCCGGGCGCCCTGCCACGCGAAGAGGAGGAGCGCGGCCCTCCCGGCTGGTGGGAGGGCGGAGCCTCTTGACGCCCCGCCCCGCAGCGGATTCTGGGGCTCGCGGGGCGGAGCCTCAGGTCTCCTCGTCCCGCCCCGCGAGGAGGAGGAGCGCAGCCCGTTCTGCGGGCTGGAGGGCGGAGTCTCCGGGCGCCCCGCCCCCCTCGCGGCGGGAGGAGGAGGCGCGCGGCGCGGCCCGCACTGCAGCGCGAGCGCGCGAGCGGGCGGCGGCGGGCGGAGAGCGCGGCCTGGTCCCAAGCCTCGAGCGCGCGTCGCGCAGGCAGACAGGCCGCGGCCGCCGCCCCGGATCCCGCCCCGCGCCCCGCCATGCCGGCCGCGGGCCCCGCCTGAGCCGCGCGCCCGGCCTCTCTGGGCCGCGGCCGCCGGCGCGCCCGGCGGGCCTGGTGGCCGGGCCGGGGCCATGCGCGCGGCGCCCTGACGATGCCCGCCCGCCTGGCGCTCGCGCTGGTCCTGGTCCTGGGCCTGTGGCTCGGGGCGCTGGCAGGGGACCCCGGGCGCGCCTGCGGGCCGTGCGCGCCCCCGTGCCTCTGCGGCCCAGCGCCCGGCGCCGCTTGCCTGGTCAACTGCTCGGGCCGCGGGCTGCGGACGCTCGAGCCCGCGCTGGACATCCCCGCCGCCGCCACCGCGCTGTGAGTACCCGCCCGCGGAGCCCCCGTGGCCGCCGTCCGGTTGCCATGGCGCCGGCAGACGGGAGGCAGGGGAGGCTTGGGCCTGAGCATCGCCGGCGCGGGGCTGCGCGCGGACCCTCGGGAGGAGGCCGCTGGGGCTGGCGGGCCTCGCAGGGCGTGGGCGCGTTCCCCGGCGTCGAGGAGGGAGAACGCAGCGCGAGCCAGGCCTCTCCCAGGGCGAGGCTCCAGCCCAGTGATGTCGGCCCGACTAAATAAGGAAAACCTGGAGCCGCGGCCGGCAGTCGGCCCGTTGGCGCGGTCAGGCGGGAAGAGGAAAGCCCCGGAGCCTGCGAAAGGAGAGCGCCCACCCTCGGGGCTCGGCAAACACCGGCTGGCGGAGGCCTTTGGCGGCCTGCGGGGCGGGGCCGCGAGGTCTCCCAGAGTCAAACACTTAAACGCTAATTAGAGCGCTAATTAGAGACGAGTTAAAATGGCCTGAGGCTGGTTAGGATACTCAGGACCGGGGAAGCCCAGGGGCAGGAAGCTAGAAGGTAGGGATCTGTGCACCTGATGCGCAGGGAAGGCTTCCCGGAGGAGGTGCCCGTCCAAGGATGGATGTGTAATAATTAGTCTGATGCTTGGGGGGAAAGGAGGAGGGAACCAACTGTGCAGAGGCCAAGAGGCTGGAGGAGACCACGCTTATATGCAGTGTGCACCTCCACCGTGGGGGCTGCAGGGGGGCTGTGAGGGGTGGGAGCAGGAGGGGAGGTGGCTCAGGTGGGCTGGGGTCTCGAAGGGCCTGAGCATACCCTGCTCAAGGGCTCCGACATTTTGCTGGGAACGTGGGGGTGGGGGTTTGCGTGGAAGGGTTTAGAATGCTGAAGGTATACAGTCAGACATCTCGGAAGTGATAAAGACAGGCAGCCTTGATTGACAGGTGGAGAGCCAGACCCTGTGTTGTGCATTGGTGCGTTTAATCCTTACTAGAACCTCCTGAGGTTCAGGCTCCATTTTACAGATGGGGAAACTGAGGCTTGGAGAGATGCTGTGACTTGTTTGAGGTCTCACAGCCAGCAAGTACTGGAGCTGGGGTTGGCAACTATGGTCAGATCCACCTCCCAGGAGGCAGGCTCAGGACCCAGGGTTGGTTGGAAAGGATGCAGGGGACCGAGATTTGCAGCCACTTGTCCCGGGGACCAGCTGACCCCCAAGCCACTTGGCTGTGTTTGCATTTCCTGGGATCCCCCAGGCTCCTAAACCAGAATTCCATCTCTCGCTGGCTGTGTGTTGGAACACCCTGAGGGGCTGTCAGGTTTTGTAATGGCATTTCCAGGCGCCTCCAGCGTGGGGAGCCCTGTGTTCAGTTTAGATGCTGGGGTGGAGACGGGGTTGGCGGTTGGCCCTGTCGCGGCAGGGTGGGTCCTTGGCTGGGTGGACTTGGAGTGGGAGCAGAGCGGTCCTCCAGGCTCCTGGTGTGGTGGGCCCATCTGCGTCACAGCCGCCGCCATGGAGATGGACCTCCTCTTACACTGCCCCAGCACCCCATGATTGCATCAGAAGCGCCCACCCTGGTTTCTGGACGCTGTGGATGAGGTGGGCGCCCTCTTGCCCCTGCTGTCCCTGCTGGCCTGGTGCTCAGACCCCACTTCCCCCAGCACCTGGTGCAACCCTGGCCCTGGAGCTACCTGGGAAACAAATGCTGCTGGTAGGTGGGCTGGGGCTATAGCAGCACGGGCTCTCGGGGGCTCTTGGGGGCACTCCAGAGAGTTTGAGGTGTTGCCTTGCTTGTGTCCCCCAGGCTCTGGTCCTGGGTTCTGGAGGAGGGAGCTCCTGGGCGCTGGTCCCCCTGAGTGTAAGACAGGGCCCTGCCAGGCAAAGTGTCGGGGTCACTTCACATTGGCAGCTGGGTGAGGGGTGAAGGAGGGTCTGCACCCCCCCCCCACGGTTGCCCCTGGGAGATTCCTGGAGAGTGGGTTAAGGAGCTCCTGGGGCCCTCGGTGCAGGGGTTCAGCCATCCTCTGTGCTCTGCGGCTGCCCCAGCCATTCTGCCGTCAGCTCTGCAAACCACCTCCCCAGGGGGACGGGCAGGCCATCTGGGCTCCAGCAAAGGTGTGCAGGTCCAGGCCCCCGGACGCCTCGGTCAGTGCCGTCTCCTGGCCATCCCTGTATCGAGGATCCTTGGCCGGCCTGAGACACTGAAGGACAGCAGAGCCCAGACCCACCGGGAGGCCCAGGCTGGCTGCGGGGGCCACGCGTGGTTCTGAGTCCTCGGCCTTCCTGTCTTTCTGGGGTTAAATGCCACCAGGGAGGTGATGGTTTGAGAAAGATGATGCATCAGGGCAAAATGTTGCTGCTCACCCAGTGTCTAAAACTTTATCGTGGGGAACTTGAGGGTACATGGAGGGCAGTGGGATTGCGAAGTTAACCTCGGGGTGGCCTGTCCCACCTGCCCGCCACCCCCCATTGTTTGAACCCCATCCCAGCCGCCCTCCACCTCTCCGGAAGCATTTCACGTGCAACACATCACCAGGGGCTCACCTTGAGCTGCAGCGACTCTGAGTCCCGTCAAGTATCCAGCGTGTTCCGCTGCTGAAATAGTTTGCATTTGGGTCCACGTGGTTCTACGTGGATCTTTTCAAACTCGTTCCCTCAAGCCCTTCTCTTCCTTGTGCAGTTTGGTGAAGAAACCAGCTCCTCTGGGGCCTGGGTTCCTGGTGGGGTCCGCGGTGCTGCCGCCTGACACCGTGGGAGGGACTTTCTGCCCCCCTAGCCGGATGTGAGCTGTGCAGGTGGCCGGCTCTGCGGGCGGGGTGTGCATCATTGCCGAGTGTCCAGCTGGATGGGGCTGCAGCGGGTCAGGGGGCTGCTTGGGCCTGACTGCCTTTTTGGTCAATGTGTGCTTCTGATTGTTTTTGTTTTTGTTTTTGTTTTCTTTTTGCTTGTTTGTTTTTTTAATTCAGTTTTATGGAGATATATTCACGTATCGTACAGTCATCCGTGGTACAATCAACTGTTCACAGTACCATTCTATAGTTGTGCATTCATCATCACAATCAATGTTTGAACATTTTCCTTACACCAGAAAGAATAAAAAATAAAAATAAAAAGGAACATCCAAATCATTCCACCACCCCTGCATCCCACCCTATTTTTCATTTAGTTTTTGTCCCCATTGTTCTACTCATCTATCCATACAGTGGATAAAGGGAGTGCAATCCACAAGGTTTTCACAACTGTGCCGTCACCCCTTGTAAGCTACATTGTTTTATAATCATCTTCAAGAATCAAGGATACTGAGTTGGGGTTTGGTAGTTTCAGGTATTTACTTCTAGCTATTCCAGTCTATTAAAACCTAAAACCTGTTATCTATATGGTGCATAAGAACGCCCACCAGAGTGACCTCTCGACTCCATTTGGAATCTCTCAGCCACTGAAACTTTATTTCATTTCATTTCGCACCCCCCTTTTCATTAAGAAGATATTCTCAGTCCCACGGTGCCGGGTCCAGCTTCATCCCCAGAAGTCATATCCTGCGTTGCCGGGGAGATTTACACCCCTGGGCATCGGGTCCCACGTAGGAAGGGGTGGCCAAGGAGTTTTACCTGGACCTCACCTCGCATCGTGAATGTGCCGGCTCCAGGGCTAGGCCGTGGCAGGCATCTGGGTACCTGGCTCACCGATGTACAGTATTGGTGGCTTAGCACCTCTGTTGGCCAGGAGCCCCCCAGCCTGGCCTTCTCCCCTCTGGCCCCCTAAATGGAGGAGGTGTGGGCGTAGCGACTTGGGGGCCACTGGGTAGCAGAGGACCTGTGAGCTCCCTTTCCAGTCCCGGGGCCTGAGCGCTGAGTGGGGCTGACCGAGTCGGCGGCGGGGTCTCCCAACAGGCTCCGTCTGTGGCACCCACTGGGGGGGTGCCTGGCTGCCACCTGTTGCTCTGTGCAAGTGTCGGCGAGGGCAGGGATGCCGAGGATGAGGAAGGACCTCCAGCTGCGGGGACGTCAAAGCCAAGACCCAGAACTTGCTTGGGAGTTGCCAAGGGCTGAGAGAGAATGTTCCAGCCTGAGGGACAGGCCAGGGGAGCTCCTGGGGTTGGAGGCGGTGAGGGGAGTCAGAGCCATCATCGGGAAAGCTGGTGGGGGGTGCAGGGCCGAGTAGGGGCAGTGTGGTTGGGGTGTCTTCTAGGAAGAAGGCTGGCAGGTGTGGGGGCCCGTGGGGGCACTTGGGGCCTCAAACATAAACGTGTGTGTAATCACTGGTGTCCCGATCAGGAACGAGGAGAGGGGCACGGGTTTCTCTCCTGGTGGGGCAGGGAGCCCCTTCCATCCGCAACGCTGTTTTATTTTTAAAAAGTCCGAAGTCAAACTGGCAATGTGTTGTCACATGTCCCCTCTGGGTGACGGGCATGTAGCTGCCTCATGCACTCTGCATTTCTGAATTTGGCGACGAAGGTCGTTTTCGAGCAAAAGGCTTTAAGCCTGAGAGCAGGGTGTCCTCGTGCATGTGGCGCAGGCCTGCCTGGTGGGGGGCAGAGGCCCGGGGCTCTGCCCGCAGCCCTGGCTCTTCCTGCTGGGTGGGTGCGGCGGGCCGAGCTTGCGTTGTGGACCCTGTTGTTCTAAACTCCGAGCGGTTCTGGGGTGAGGTCAGGGGTCTCTGGGCAAGGGCCCCGTGTGGGCGACCTGGGCGTGCAGAAGTTTGTCTCATAGGAATCTAGAGAGGTTGCCGCCTTCCGGAAAACTCGGGGCCAGGCTGAGAGGTGCCGCCTGGCCTCCTTGGGAAGGGCTTCCCCAGGGACCCCTCTGCTCTGAGCATGGAGCTGGCGGCCCTGGAACCCCCTCCGTACCCCTTCCTATGAACACATGAAGCTCCTCCTGCCCAGGGAGACCCCCGGCCACCCCGGCCCGGCTGTGGGGCTGTGGGTGAAAGCATTGGGTGAGACTGGAACCCGCCGCACTTCCGAGGCGCCTGCTCCAGCCACGGGGGTGTGCCTGGGTGGGCTGTGGCCCGAGGAGCCCCAAACGCCCCGAAGAGTAGTCTGCAAGTGCTAACAGCAGCCAGGAAACGGGGACTGTCACTGGTGACGGTGGCACTGCCACTTGCCTGTTGGAAAAGCTGCTGTGTCATACACTTTGAAAACGTGAATTTTATGGCACATGAATTATATCTCAAATTTTATTTAAAAAAAAAAAAACCCCTGAGAAAATCCCTGGGGGGTGCAGCCCCACCCCACTGCCCCCCAATCTCCAGGGGTCCCCGGTGCTGGTCCCATTTAACAGACTAGAGCCGTCACTTCCCAGGGTGGCCGCGGCGGAGCTGAGATGTCAGTGCACGCGGGGCCTGTGCTCGGTTCACGAGTGGGCAGGAGAGGGGGCTGGGGGCCCTGAGGGGGCTCTGGACACAGCCCCCTGTGCCTGCCCCTGCGCCCAGGGGGCTTCCTCCTGGCCCTGGCCACTGCGCCGTCCTTGGGTCCCAGGGCCTCCACTGCCTGTGTGGCATCACCTGGTCAGTCAGCCGCCGAGCCCAGCTGCTTCCCCTGTGACAGGGGCGCCAAGATTGGCTGCACCTGCGGGGCAGTGGGCCTCAGAGGCGAGACCCCCCAGCCTCCCCCCACAGGTGCTCGGGGGCCAGTACCCTGTCCCCAACACCTGCCACCAGGAGATGCACCTTCCCCACGTCAGAACAGACAGAGTGTGAGGGCCTGAGGGTCAGGCAGCTCGGAGCCCCGACCCTGGCTGGCACCATCGCAACCCGAGAAGGCTCCTACACACCCCTCAACACCCGGCCTGGGTGAGGCTGAGCTCTGAGAAGCCTCCCTGCCTGCCCTGGTCTGAGTGTGGCTGGGCCCACAAAGCAGGGCTGAGCTGGCACCAGGTGCCTTCCGGAAGGGCTGTGCCAAGTGTGGGTGAGGCTCGGGGCCCCTTCCCGGTTCTTGGGAGATGCACCCCGTTTCCACCCAAATGCCTGAGAATGGGGCGCCCCTGCCCTCTGTCTGCTCCGCCTTGGCCCGGGTGCCATACTGCTCTCTGGCCGCCATCTTGCTGCAGCCCCCAGGGTCCAGCCTGGGAGCCCCCCGGCTTCCCCCAGGATGTGGGGGTTCTGCCGCCGCCCGTGCCCCCTTGCCCTGGGTGCCTCCGCACGTGGGTGGGCGTGCGAGACCCCAGCTCCCATGGGAGGTGTCTGGGCTCTGGTTTCCACTGAGGAAGCCATTTTGGAAGGAGACACACATTTTCCTTTCTGGAACACTCCGCAGTGGCCAGCGCCAGCAGCGGGAATCCAGACAGGCTCGGCCCGCCCAGCACTCGGGAACAAAAACATCCCATTTCTTCTGCTGCTGCCGGGGTGATGGCAGCTGTCTGGGGCTCGGGCACCGAGCGAGCCTGCACTGGGGCCCGGGTCTCATGCCTGGCCGGGGGCCGTGGGGGGGCACTGAGGGCGCCCCGCCGTCTCGCAGGATGGGCTGCGGCTGGAAAATGCGGCTCACGTCCTCCTCCCTGCCTGGAACATGGTGTTCTCTCTGGTGTGGCAGCGTCCCCACCGCCGCCCGTGCCAGGGATGGGGCCGCCTCGGGCCACGGCAGCCGAGCTCCTTGCTGCGACGCCCCGACTCTCACAGGGGCCGCTCCGGACAGGGCTCCGTGGTCGGGGCGGGGAACGAGGGCCTCGACGGCCACTGGGCAGAGGTGGCCCCGGGAGCCGCTGACACTGTTGCGCAGGCCCCCATCAGGGTGCTGCGTGTGCCCTCTGACCCCACCGTCCCATATGGGTGACGGCCTTTCTCCAAGACCCCGAGGAGGCCTGTCCTGGGGGTGATGGTTTAGAGGGGGGAGGCCTGGAGCAGAAGACGGGTTCGAGTTGTCGTTGTCTCCTCCGAGCCTCAGTGCACCTGTCTGTAAAAGGGGCTGGAGCTGCCCACCCCTGGTGGTGGGGGGCCAGGTGGGGACGAGGTCGGGGTGCTGGTCCCGGGGCTTCCCTCACCCTGGAGGTGCACCCCAGGCCTGTAGCTGCAGGGGCGGGGCCCTCCTCGGCCCCCGATTCACCAGCCAAGCCCTGGGGCTGACTGAGTCCCCATCAGGTTGGAGAGCGCCCCCCATTCCCTCCTGCACCCCGAGACTGGTTCCTCAGCCCTGTCCTTGTCCTGGGAGGGTGCTCAGTGGTGATGTCACCAACCAGTACCCCTGCCCTGTGGTGCATCCTGGTGACAGTCCAGTCGGGGGCCTGTGTGACCATGTGTGGGATGCCGTGCGGGAACACGCCCTGCGAGATAGGGCCCCTTCCCGCCCTCCTGGGCTGCTGCGAGGGTCTCAGGCTCCTGGGCCCCATGGGCCGCCCTCCTTCTGGAGGTGGGGACCCTGCCTTTCCCCAGTCCCAGGGCCTGGTGGGAGCCAGCAGAGGGGCGGCAGGCCCCAGTTCTCCCCGCAGTGCGGGGTGGGCTTGGGGTCCTGCCGCCTGCGCCCCCAGGCTCGTGCTCTCTCCGTGCTTCCCTCACGCTTGAGCTCGTTCATTTAAACATCCCTGTTTCCAGCAAGCGCGGGCCGGGGGGTGTGGGAGAAAACAGAGTGGGGGGCTCGGGCCAGCTCGCCTCACCGTCTGCTGGGTCGGGAACCTGCCGGTCCCCCGTGCTGGGGGGCATTTGCCCCCCAGCCCCCCTCTGCTTCATGGCCCGAGCTTGCAGGGCCGTGTGGCCGCAGAGGGGAGTGGGCTCCCCGACCCCAAGGGGCCCGGGACAGGCCATGGCCTTGCTTCTCTACTGGGCCTCGGCTGTGGGAGGGGGACGTGTCCAGGGGTCCCCGTGGCCGTGGCACTGAGGGGAGCCCGCTTGGCCGGAAGACGGAGGCCGCGCTCCAGCCTCTCATTGCCCTGTCCTGCCAGGGGGCTCCTGGTGTGATCCCCGCAGCGGGGCCTCCGGGCCAGTCCCCAGCCCTGATCCAGGGCACAGCTGTGTGGGGTGGGGGTGCCAGGCGCCCGCCGCTGACCGCACGGGTCTGGAATGTGCAGATGTTTCCTCGGGGGCTTGGGGCTGCCCCCAGAGCCCGCCCAGTGTCCGACCGGGGACTGGGCACACGGGCCTCTCCCTCCCTCGGCAGAGGGGGCCAGGACCGCAGGGAGGGCACC
>PVKY010000281.1:0-57515 GCA_004027775.1 Bradypus variegatus | reverse complement strand
GCCTCTCCCTGTGTTGGGCACTCTGCACCCTTCACCTCATTGAAGCCTCCCACTCCTTGCCAAGAGTGGCATTATAAGTCCCTTTGGCCAGATGCAGACCCAAGACTCAGAGAGGTTAGGTAACTGGCCCATGGTCACACAGCTGTTGAGCCCCAGAGCTGAGGCTCGAATGTTTTGCCTGAAAGTCTGCCCTTTGCCCACTCTATCACTGCAGGCTCGGGGCGGGGGGGGGGGGGGAGAAAGAAAGAAACCAAATGAAAAGCTACTCACAGGCACCCCCTGCAGTCCATCTGTATGCAAAGAAAAGACAGCCTCCCTGTGCACCCCGGTGCCGGGTACTCCAGTAACGTCCATTATCTGACGTGGTCCCCATTTCACAGATGAGGGTGTTGAGGCTCACAGGGTGAAGTGGCTAACCAGAGGTCACACAGGCAGTAATAGCCAAGGTACTGATTCTAAGTCTACTTGACTCCAAAATAACTACCTTACCCCATCCTTTGTAGATAAAATCTGTCCCAGGGATCTCCCCAGGAGGGCAGCACAGGAGAGTCAGGTAGAGGGAAGCCTGTGTTACTTTCTGTGTAAAATGGTTTGCAAATATCTTTTTAGTTAAGGGGAGGAGGTGAGGCTGGCTTTTATTAGATTCTGGAAGGGGTCTATGGACCAAAGAAAGGGAAGGTCCATGGACTTAAGAGAAGGAAGGTGGCTCAGCCTCCTCTTTGCCAGATGCTGGGAGTGAACCAGGTGGGGCCACGCATGGGCCAGTGGAGGGGGGGCCACGTGGTCCTGCCCAGCTCGTGCTTACCCTGGGCTCCGTCTCAGTTCTCTAAGTTAACTCAGTCAACGTTTGCTGAGAACCTGCTTGCACCCAGCATCATGCTAGGCTCTTTGCTGGTTCCAAAGATGAATATGGCAGCATCTTCCAGGGCTCCCACCTGTCAGGGAGAGAGACCAGCAGGGACCACCACGCTGTGAGTCAGCCGGGGCCAGGTGATCAGCAGTGGGACCCAGAATGGTGTAGCGGCAGCACCACCCCTCGAGGGGATCTGGGAAGGCTTCGTGGAGGAAACAGTGCCAGGCTGGTCTGTGCATGGAGGTGGGGTTCCTGCAGGGGCACCAGGGAAAGGAACCCAGCTCCCCTCACACAGGCAGTGCCTGCTACAGAGGGGGTGTTGTTCCAGCCCCCGGGTGGATGCCAGGCCCTGACGTGGGGTCCTGAGGAGAAGGCTTGGGGGTCTTGAGGCCTTGGGCACTTCCCAGGGACCCTTTTGGACTCTCCAGACCAGTCCCCAGACCCAGGAATTGCACGGGAGCAGATGGCAAGGCAGTGGAAAGCAGAGCCTCTGAGGCAGACTGCCTGAGTTGATCCTGGCTCCCCCACTCATCAACCTTGGGGAGTTTATGTGGCTTCTCCAAGCCTCAGTTTCCCCATCTGTAAAACAGGCACAGTAATTGGATCTCCCTCATAGGCTTGTTGTGAGTCTTAAAGGGGTTCTGCCTGTGAAGCACTTGGCAGCATGGGGTCTGCCCTCCCTTACCCGCCTTCCCCCAGCCCCCGACAGCTGTTAGCTACTGCTGCCCTCATGACCAAGGCCTGCTGTGGGGCAGCTGCTGTTCCCAGCATTTTACACACCCTGAGTGATTGCTAGCCCTCAGGATGGTTCTGCAGGGCATAGGCATCCCTGCTCCCATTTTATAGTTGAGGAAACTGAGGCAACTAGTAGGTGGGGGGATGCAAACTCTGGTCTCTGTGGCTCAGGACTTGGCCCTTTTTTGCTTGTCCATTTCCTGTAGATCTGCCATCCCAGGGACTGGAAGGACGCCCCATTGCGGCTAAGCTCCGTGCCAGGCTCTCCCAGCACTGCCTCTGCTGTCTGTTTCGTTTCTCGGAGTGAATGGGGCCACTTTGATGTCCTTTCTTTTCCCCATAATCATTATTCTCCTTGTTGTCAGGGCCTCGCCTCTGCATCTCTTGGCTCTGGTCCACGGGCCATGTTTGCCATGATCGATGCATAGCTCTGTGTGGCCGCAGCATGTACCAAGGACACGCTGTGACCCTGCACCATGGGCCCGGAAGGCCCAGCTCCCCCAGTGGGGCCAAGGTGAGGCAACTGGCCAATGGCTCCCTGTGGTCTGGTTTAATTCTCCTCGTTCCTGGACTGATAAAAGGCTGTTCCCCACTGGGGAGCATCTTGAGTGGTCTTCAGGGGGTCTCAAAGCACAGGCCAGGTGCTTCCCGCCTCCCTCCTGCCTACTCGAAAGCCACCAGCTGGCACTCACCAACCAAGGTGGACAGCCGTGGAGCCCCCAAATGGCTCTACGCAGGATCTCCCCTAATCTCCCTCCCTCCCTCCCACTCCCCACGCAGCAGCCAGGGGGTCACTTTAAAACATCAGTCAAATCCGTCTCTAACTCACCCAGACCCCTCTCTTGGGACCCCTGGGGCCTGCGAGGCTTGGCCCCTACTGCTCCCTTCCCTCTCTCTCACCACACCAGGCCTCCATTCTGCCCCCACACGCCAAGACCTTTCCCTCCCCTTTGCTGTGCGTCCTGCCTGGCTGCCCTTGCCCACCCCACCCCCCCAACACATCCCTCAGGTTGGCCCCAGTGCTGCCTTCTCTCCTGGCACAGCCCCCCACCCAAACCGCATCCCTTCTTGTCACTCTGTTTTCCTTTATCACACATACGACTGTTTGTGACTTTATGTAATTTGTGTATTTGGTGTCTCCCCCCCCATCCCCACCAGATAAGTTCTTAGAGGGTGGGGACCACACTGTGCTCCAACACCAGCACGTCCTGAGCACTCAAAAATATTTTGGAGAGAAAATGAACAAATCTTGAGCAAGTGACTTAATTCCTCTAAGCCTTGGTCCCTTCATCTGTAAAAGAGTGTCGTGAAGCTTAAAGATGTGTGTGAAGCATATGGCACAGGGCCTAGCACGGAGCAGGTGCTCAGTCAGTGCCAACTCTTGACTATTTTTTATTAATTGCTGACGAGGAAGAGGTCGGTGGTCGGCTTATAGAATTCCAATTCTACAAGCAGGACTTTGGGGGGTGTCCACCATGGGCCAGGAGCTCTGGCTCCAGCACCTCACACCATATAGGACCTGCCTCAGGCAAGGGAGGGTCTGGGGGTCTGGGAGGCTTCCTCAGCCCGAGGCCAGTGGGGGAAGGCGCCCAGGCCTTCCCCGCACCCTGGTGAGGCACTGACCGCAGGGCTCAGATTAACCTGGCTTAGAGTCAACCCTGAAGACACGCACCACCTGGCATGGTCTTCAGAAAAGGACAGTTTCATTGCTATAATGAAAATTAAAACACAATTCCTTTGATAAAAGAGTTCAGAGGAGGGAAACACCAGTCCCACTGGGGCAATCAAGGTTGTCTTCATGGAAGAAGTAGCATTTTATCTGGGATGTAAAGTAGACATAGGATTGAGACATGTATGGGGACATTTTGGGTTGGAGGAGGGCATTCCAAACAGAGAGCTGGAGGCTAGAAAGAATGGAGCACATAGAATCAGTGGTCTAGGTAGGGCATTGTATCAGTTGGTTATTTCCATAATAATGCTGCATAACAAATTACTCCACATGACGGCCATACAATAATGAGCCTTTATTTCTCATTCAGGTGGCTGCAGGTAAGCTGGGGGTTGATTGATGTAGGCTGCTGCCAGCTGGTTACAAGTCCACTCCATGTATCTCTTGTCCTTCTTGGACCAGTGGCTATTTGATGCTTGTTCTTCTCGTGGTGAAAGGCAACAGTAAAAGAGGACAAGCCCAACCAGACAAGCGCATTTCATTCCTTTGCTTGAGTCATGTCTGCTAACCTCATTGGCAAAAACAAGTGTCATGGTCAAGCCTAAAGTCAAGGGGCAGAGTTTTATTCCCCAAACACCATGAAGCGAAAGCAAGTTACATGAACAAGTCCAAGGTTAGTAGGGCAGGGATGTCTGCCCTTCCCATAGAGGTGAAATGAGGGGGTGAAGATTTCCTCAACAGTCATCTAATGTGCACAGACAGTAGAGACCAGTCTGTGGAGGGACACTGGTTCTGTCCTCAAGAGCGGCCCAGAATGGTAGCTGAGCTTTGACATCTCTTGGGGTGAGTGGCCAAGGGCTCTCCCTTTTGCCCATGTCCTCACTGAGACAAGAAGGGTGCGGTGATCATATCGGAGTCTTAAAAATGAGATGGTTCAGTCCTGCCTTCCTCAGGGCTCAGCACTGGCATGAAGGCAGTGCCATCCTTTCTTGCTGGGCCAAGCATCCACAAAGTGGACGTGGCTCCCTCTGCCAATGTGAGCCTTATAACAACAGCCCCTTACATTGTGCACCTACTGTGTGCTGGGCTTATCATATTCTCCTGCATTGAGTGCCTGCTGTGTGCTGGGAGTTGTGTGGGAGCTCTTTGTATATGTTTGTCTGAACTCATCATAACCACCCCAGAGGGAGATTTCATTGTCCTGTTTTACTGAGGCCCAGAGAGTTCAAGTCAATTGCCCAAGATCATACAGCGAGGAAGAGACAAGGCTGGGATTAGAACCAGGGTCTATTTGGCTCCAACGTGTGCTTGTTCCCCTACTGAGGCTACCTCGTGAGAAGTCTGCATGGTCTGGAAAGTGGTTTCTGATTACAGCTCTGCCCCTGAGCCGCTCTCTGACTTTGGAGATGTCATAGCAGCATTCTGGGCTCCGATTTCACAATTTGCCCTTTTATTCTCTTAGAGATGTTCTGGGATGAAAGCTGTTCTGAGTTTGCTCTACAATACTGTCAGAGGGAAATTTTAAATACAGGTCTCCATGTCAGACAGTTCACTCAGCTCATGTTTAAAAACAAACAAACATTAACATGTTTTAAATGCATGCTGGTTTTGTAGGGAGGAGCCCTGTCCAATAGCTGCAGCAATGAACCCTGTCCAGCCATTTGTCTCATGAACGTCATCCAGCGGCCGGCCATGGCAAACATTCTCCAGCTGGCCGTGGCAGCAAAGCGTGGCATCTGTTTGGAAAGGGTGGAGGAAGCCATTACTTCTGCCAGGGCCCCGTGTTCTCAGTTGCTCACCTTGTCCCACAGACAGCGTTTTCCTTGGAAAGCCGGCCACGGCTGGGGGCAGAGGAGGGGGTCACTCTGAGGCCAAGAGGCCTTGTAAAGTGTTTGGAGATCCCCAGGAAAGCGCTCTTGGCGTTTCCACTAGCCATTTATTCATTCAACAGACACTTGGATGACAGCCTTCTCTAAGCCTGGCCTGGTGATAGATGTTGAGTGTCTGAGTTGGCCAGGGCACCTATGACAAATACCACATAGTGGGTTGGCTTAAACAACAGGAGTGTATTGTCTCATAGTTTGGGAGGCTAGAAGTCCAAAATCAAGGTCTGGTTGGGTCATGTTTCCTCCCAGACTCTGTGGCATTCTGGTGCTGTCTTGCTACACTCCTTGGGGCTCCTTGCTTGCATCTCTGCCTCTGCCACATGGGCAGCTCTCTCCTGTGTCTGCTCCTCTGGTTTCCACTAACTTCTGGCTGCTTCTAATTTCTGGCTTCTACTGACCCTTTGCATCTGAATTTCCTCTGCTTATAAGGTTTCCAGCAAATGGACTAGGCTCACTCTGATTCATTTGGGCCTCATTTAAGTAGGATCTTTGAAGATCCTATTCACAAAGTAGTCCATGCTTTAACTAATAATATCTTTAAAAGTCCTCTTTACAAATGGGCTCACCCCCACAGGAACAGGGGTTAGGACTTGGACATGTCTTTATGGGAGATAGGACTCAATCCCCACACCAGGCTTGGAAGAATCAGATCCAGCCAGTGCCCCTGGGATTCACAGACATGCATGTGGACAAGTAAGGTGTAGTGTGAGAGGTGCTGTGGTGAAGACATCCGGCAGAGTGGGCTGGGCATGCACAGGAGGGAATGTCTTCTGAAAAGGCTTAATGCTTTGGCTGAGGCCACAAAGATGAGTAGGCGTTTGCCAAGACAACTCTGAAAAGGAAGGCACCCTGGGCAGAGCGACCCACATCTGCAAACTCCCCTGGGTATCTGGGAAGCCACGAGTGGTCTAAAATGGGTAGAGCATCACCCACATAGAGAAGCAGTGGGGAGAGGAGGCTGGAGAGGTCACCAAGGGCTGGAAGGCAGGAACCCTGCCCGGCCATCCCCAAGAGTTTGAACTTGGAGAACAGGGGGCATTAAGGACCTTTTAAACAGAGCAGTAGGATGATCAGATCTAATCATCTTTTATTAATTAGCTTCAAGTAAGAGCTTTCTATTGGGTTTCAGGAATAGTTCCTTTAAAATATATATATATATATATCTAGTCCTTCCAAAGACTCCAGGAAACCTTTGCGTGGAAATACCCTCTGAACAGAACTTTATGTGACCCAGTAAATAGCCATCATGGGAAGATTCAAGGAAAATATCTCTACTGGAGAAATAAAAAATCCAGACCAGACAGAAATGGAGAGGCCCTGATCCCTAAGAAAGTTTCACGGCAACCAGAAGACCATGCCATACAAAGTGATTTGGCTTTATGCAATATCCTTTGGGATAAGTGGAGATGTCACTTTAATCAATCTTCTTAGAAACCCAGGTGGCAGAACTTTCCAGTTACTACTGCTGCATAACAAATTACTCCCAAGTGTAGTGGCTCAAAACAATTATTTGATTATGCTCACAATTCAGTGGGTTAGGAGGTTGGAAAGGGCATGGAAGGACAGCTTATGCATGGGCCCTCAGCTGGGAAGGCTCCAAGGCTGAAGGTGACTCGGTGGCTGGGGGCCGGAATGATCCGGAAGCTTTTCATTCACATAGCTGGAATTGATGCTGGCTGTTAGCTGGGTGCTCAGAAACCCTGCGTGGTTCGTGTGCTCTCTCCTTATGGGCCACTTTGGGCTTCCTCGGAGTATGGTGGCTGGATAGAACCGGCATGTCATCCCTTCTGCTTTGTTCTTTTGGTCCTCCAGGTGCAAGGGGAGGAGCCCTGGGAGGAATGTCAGTTCACAGGAGGTTCCTTCTCCTGGTGGGGCGGGATGAACGGTAGCAGCCATCTTTGGAAAATGCAATCTAGAGCCACATTGGTTTCTTTGGAAACCAGCAAGTATGTTTCTGTTGTTTTGTCCTGTTTTTTTTTACAGATTAAGAAAAGTCTCTGTGGATTATAGCATCAAATTAAATGCAATCATTAGCATGTGGCTCTGGGGATACTGCAGTAAAAGGCTATGCCTTGAATGATTTCTTTCCTTCTAAATGATCTTTCTGGAGCTTGTTTTGCCCACCCTGACTGTTCTAGTTTGCTAATGCTGCTGGAATGCAAAACACCAGAGATGGATTGGCTTTTATAAAAGGGGTTTATTTGGTTACAAAGTTACAGTCTTAAGGCCATAAAGTGCCCAAAGTAAGTCATCAGCAATCAGATACCTTTGCTGGAAGATGGCCAGTGGTGTCCAGAAAACCTCTATTAGCTGGGAAGGCACATGGCTGGCGTCTGCTCCAAAGTTCTGGTTTCAAAATGGCTTTTTCCCAGGATGTTCCTCTCTAGGCTGCAGTTCCTCAAAAATGTCACTCTTATTGGCACTTGGGGTATTTGTCCTCTCTTAGCTTCACTGGAGCAAGAATCTGCTTTCAACGGCCGTCTTCAAAATATCTCTCATCTGCAGCTCCTGTGCTTTCTTCAAAGTGTCCCTCTTGGCTGTAGCTCCTCTTCAAAACATCACTCACAGCTGCACTGAGTTCCTTCTCTTTGAGTCAGCTCATTTATATGGCTGCACTGGTCAAGGCCTACCCTGAATGGGTGGGGCCATGCCTCCATGGGAATATCTCATCAGAGTCATCACCCACAGCTGGGTGGGGCACATTCCAAAGAAACACTCAAAGAAATCTAATTAAAACTGATAACGTCTGCCCACACAAGGTTACATCAAAGATAATGGCGTTTGAAGGACACAATACATTCAAACTGGCACATTTCTCTTTGCTAATATAGCATCCTATAAAAACCTCATCATCACTAATATCAATGAATGGATACAAACCACTATGATCCAGGAGGCAGGGTTTGTCCCTGGGGGAGGGAGTTGCAGGGAGCTGGGGGTTTGCTGGTTGCAGAAGCAACACATGGTATTGCACAGGTCAGTGGTCTGGATATAGGTGGTCATCTTGGCTACTCGTCTCTAGCACCAGCCCCCAGGGTAGGCAGTTAACCTTCCCCTGGGTACAGTCACCTGTAGTCCCCAGGTAGTGGTCTCAGTTTATTCACCCTGACACCTGGACCTTTAACACCATCAAGTGGCAGCCTGCAGCCAGGCACCAAGAGGCCTGAATGAGCCCCAGGCCCTGTCCGAAGCCCTCCTTGCCCAGCGGAAGGGGGCCATTTATTCCCAAAGACTTACCAGGCACCTGTGATGTGCTGGGCCATGCTCTAGGCAGTGAAGCACAGTAGTGAACAAAGCAGAGTGCTTTCCTCCGGGAGCTGACCTTCCATCCGGGAAGATGGTTAGCAAACTGGTAAGCAGATCAATGTATGTCTGCTGGTGATAAAGGCGATGAGGAAAGGTAAAGCAGATAAGGGAATGGGGATGGGGGGATGCTTTTTAGCAGAGCAATGCACAGGTGCTAAGGCCTGAGGAGGGAACAGGTGTGGAGGACCAAGGAACAGAGTGTGGCTAGAGTGGCGGGAGTGAACCAGGGGGAATGGGACACAAGGCAGACGGGAAGCCAGGGGCCAGATCACGGGGTCTGGCTGGTGACCGTGAGAACCTCGGCCTTTAACTCCTAGTCAGACGGGAGCCAGGGGAGGGTTTTGAGCAGAGGAGTGGCATGATTTGACTGGGGCTTTGAAAGTATCCCTCTGGTTGCCATGTTGAGGACAGACTGGGAAGGAAAGGACGAGGATAGAAGACAAGGGGCAGTTAGGAGGCTCTTCCAGTCCCAGACGGAGAGGAAGATGGCAGGACTGAGGTGGTGGCACCAGAGAAGATGACAAGTGGGCAGAGTCTGGAAATCTTGGGAAGGTGGAGCCAACAGGGTCTGCTGCAGGGCCGGATGTTTGGGTGAGAGACAGAATGGGGTCCAGGGTTTGGGCACAGCTGTTGGCATTTGTCAAAATGAGGATGACTGTGGGAGAAATGGGTTTGAAGGGAGGAGCAGGATCTGCTTTTAGACTAGTCAAACATGAGTGCCTCTGGGACTTCCAAAGGGAAATGTGAGTAGAGCTAGAAATGGGAGTCTGGGGTTTAGGGCAAAGTCCAGGTTGGAAATTTAAATTTGAGAGTCGTCAGAATGTGGATGGTGTTTAAAGCTGTGGCATCAGTGGCGTCACTAAGTGGATGATGAGGACAGAGAAGAGAAGAGGTCCAAAGCCCAGAAGCCAGGGAGATGAGGGGGAACCAGCCAAGGAGTCCAGGAAGAAGCAGCCACAGAGTTAGAAGGAGAAGCGAGAGGAAGAGTGGTGTCCGGAAAGCCAGGGTCCAGCACAGAGCAGGGGAGGGTGAAGGGCTGGTCACCAGAGACCCATCTCCCCCCACCGACCTGGCTTCCTGCCCTCTTATCTTCCTGTTTTCATTCCGCAGCTGTTCCTTGAGCATGTGAACAACTCTGATGCAGGCCACAGCCCCTGCTATTATGGGGACAGGGACCCTGTAAACTGATGATTCCTTTATAGTGTGATACAAATGGGGAGGGTCACTTATACTGCAGGTCGAGGAAGAAGGCATCTCAGCTGGACATCAGAGGAGGGTGTGATTTTGTGCAGACCATGGGTAAGGGGGGTGGGGGCCTTTGAGGTAGGTTATAGATTTCCACAGGTGATGGTGGAATGGGGAGGGCAATTCCAGAAGAGTTTGTAGAAGAGTCACAGAAGTAAGGGTGCATGAGGAGGCCACAGGCAATGTGAATGGCCTGTTTGGGTTTGGGGGGGATCTGGCCCTTGGAGCTGTTCAGAGACAAGGCTAGAAAAGTTTGGGGCAGGGCTAGAAGGGGCAGTGGGAAAGCCTCGTCCTCAAGGAGCTCACAGTCTAGTTAGAGGGTGAGGCAGAGCCCCGCAGTGTGGGAGGGAGTTGTGGGTGCCTGAGCGAGAGGCTTGAGAAAGCACTGAGCGTGCTCCCTGGGCAGGGGGAGGCTCCTTGTCGCTGGAAGCAGAGAAGGTTGCCGATGGGAGGCCAACCTTGAAGAGTGTGTAGGGCTGGGGCATACTAAGAAGCACCGAGAGGCTTTCTTGGTGCAAAGGCCTGGAGACGGGCATGCAACATGTTCAGGAAGCAGAGTGGATTGGGAGATGATACCAGCAAGCTCTTTTGGAGTCAGCCTTATTGCATGGGTCCTAGAGAGCCATTGCGGGTTCCTGAGCCAGAGAGGGACCCAGTTGGGGCTGGTTCTAGGAAGACTGGTCAGGCAATGTACAGAGTGAATCGGAGGGGAAAGGAGGGGACCGTGGAGGCAGGAAGACCCTTTGGAGGCAGGCGCATACCCAGGCCAGGGGTGGTGATGGTCTCAGCAGCAGGTGGGATCCACGTGGCACTTTTCCTTGAAGTTGACCGAGGGTTTTTCAAGCTGCCTTCTCATGCTGCAGTGCCCTGTGGGGCAGAGGAGAGGACCAGGAATACTGGAGCATCACAGGGCCACGTGTAGCCCAGAGGCCTCCCCAGAGGGGCTGCCCAGGACCAGTCAGAGCAAGACAGGCCCACATTCTCTTATGTTTACTCGGTTGAACACAGAGGTACCTAACTCCTTCCCATCCCCTGCCCCACTTAGTGCCCTTAGGAGGTGGGTCCTACCATTATCCCGTTTTGCAGATGAGGAAAATGAGGCTCCGAGAGGTCAAGTGACTGGCCCTGGCACACAGTTAATAAGTGATGGAGCCAGAATTTGAACCTGCATCTCCCTGATCTTAACAACTATGCAAGGTGACCTTGAAAAGACCCCTCAGCTGCCAAAGAGCAGAACCCCAGCACTGAAGCCACTGCCCCCTTCCCGTGGGAAGGACCAAGAGAGTCTCCCACACCTCAGTCCCCTTTGTCAGGCCAGTGTTTCCAGGTGAGCTGGGGGACCCCAGAAATTAGAAAAATTACCTGATTTAACAAGCATACCTGTGCCAGGTATGTACAGGTGCATTTATCAGATGTTTTTAGGCCATGCCTGCGTGTGATATATTTATCATACATCCATCCTAGCCCAGAGGTCTCAACCTCATTTCACAAATGAGAACTCTGAAGCTTAGAACTGGTCCAAGCTGGGATTTGAACCCAGAGCTGTCGGACTCCTGGGCCTGGAAGGAAGCTGGTCCTTTATGAAGAGTGAGGAGGCAGAGCCATAGCTGGGAGAGTGGGCCCAGAGAAGCTTCTAAGCTGACTGCCTGACTTTGTGCCCTGTTGGTTCTTTGCATATAAATGGTGGGCCTATTTGCTGAAAAGGCATGGAGTCCCCCCCTCTGGGAGCTGCCCCAGGGTGGCCACGGGTGCAGATGGAGTTGAATTCCGGACAGGGCCTTCTCTCCCGGGCAGCCTGGTCACTGGGTAACCTCTGGCCTGAAATGAAAGGCTTTCCAATAAGGGCCTTGCTGGACTGCAGCCCAGCTGGGTGGTGGGTGGGGGCAGCGGGGTGATACAGGAGAAGGATTCGGGAACCCGAGAACAGGGGCAGAGACTTGCCAACAGATCTCTTAGCAAGCTTCTTCTCAGCCTGCTGCCTGGGGAGCGTGTGGAGAGGAGGGTGGGGTCCCCAGAGAAGTCCTGGGGCAGAGCAGGTCACGAGGAGCGCTGGCTGCCTGCCTGGCTTTGTGAAGTCCTTGGTCCTCCAGGCTAGAGCCCGGCCCAGGGGAAGGAGGGCCCTTGGGGTGCAAACACCAGGCAGTCCAGGGCCTCAGTCAGAAATCGGATCCTCTAGGACGCCTCCAAGAACGCGCAGCATGGGCTTCTTTTCAAACCGTAACTGATCATAGCAGGCTCCTGCCCAGTGTGGGTGGGGGTGGCGTGGGGTTAGCAGTCAGATCCGAAATAGTTTTCACAGAGAATTGAGAGGCCACGAGGTGCTGCAGAAAACACATTACGCTCAACTGGAGGCCAGTTCCAACTCTGCCCTGGGGGCCTATGAAATGAAGGCTTAAGCAGAACCATCTCGAAAATCCCTCCAGGTCTTTAAAGAAACAGGGTGATCTAACAAGAGGGGCCCAAGCTTCAGAGCCAGGAGTGTGTACCCCAGCCGGCACGCTGGCCTGGGCCACTCCATCCTCTTAGGCCAAATGTGACGCACAGCGTCTCCTTGTCTGAGCACCTCCAGAGGAGAGCCATGTTCAGCCTTTGTCACCTATAGGGAGGCAGTCAGGGATAAACCAGGAAAGGATCAACTCTGGCTTTGGGATGTTTTCCCACCAATCCATGAGTGTGGGAAGGATTGTTTTTCTGGAGATTCACAGCAACCCAAATAACAAGCCATCCCAGACACGTGACTCAGGATCAGGAGGCCACTCAGTGGCCTCCCACCCCCACCCATGCCTGATCTTTCTCTTCCCCCTCTCCCATCCTATTTCCGGCTATGCCCATTACCAGACCTTGCCTGACTTAGAGAGGTGGTTAAGTGATTAAGTATCAGATGGATTCTCTGCCTCAAAGTCAACACATGAGCAGTTAGGGAAGCACTAATTAAGGAGATTAGATGCTAACCAAATAAGGAGGCACCCTCAAAGCTAGTGCTTTCGACTCAAGTGGGGCTTGGAGCCTCTCACCAGCTCTAGAAGGGAGTGTCCCCAGGGGGACGGCAAGCTGGTGACTCTCAGTGCTTTGAATCTCTGCAAGGAGGACATGGAAGAAACAGTTACTCCCCTTGGGGTCTACACCCTGGTCCCTAAGAGAAGTTGTTGCTGCTGGTGATGACTCTTTAGTTGTAAGGAGTAGATAAAGCAGCCGCCTCTTCCAGGAAGCCCTCCAGACGGCACCAGGCACATCTCTTTCTCACACCCCCTCCTGCTTTATAGTCCTCTACACTCCAGGCTCTGATTGTGCCGGGTGGAGAAGTTTTCCTCAGCACTTTCCTGCCCAGTGCATGGTGTGGAAGGCTGTGGCTTTGCACTGTTAGTCTAGGATCTGAGGCTCAGTGGGCAGAGGCCAGCCCTCACAGTTCATGCTTTCATACTCACCCTCCTAGAGGGAGAGTGGCCACAAAATCTTTGGTTTGTGCATTTGTTTCGTTTCTTTTCCCAAACTTTCTCCCCACCCCTCAAGAGAAATAAGTGTCTGATTATGCAAAGAATCCATGAATTGAAAAAATCAAAAAGCACCTATAGCCCCCACACTCAGAGATAACCAGTGGACCACATCCTTCTAGATGTAGTTTCATGCGCATATGTGCACACACACACACATTTGTTTTACAAAGACATTTTACTATTTTTACTATTCTTTTTTCTTGTAACTTAACGGATCCCATGGCTGTCACTCCAAGTAAACAAACACAGGTCTACATCATCACGTGCATAGATGGCTGCATGGTATCCTGTTTTATATTTCAGCCATAATTTATATAACTAATCCCCTTGAATTAGACTTGGAAGTTTTTTCCAACTTTCCCCCATTATATATGGTACTGCAATAAACATCCTTTGGCTAAATATTTATGAGCATCTTTATTTTTTCATTAGAATAAAATAGGAGTAGAAATGGTGTGCTAGAGGACTTGCAATTTTTTTTCCTTTGAGATTTTTGTTGCCAACTACCAAGTCGCCCTCCCTCCAGCATCCTAGGAGAGGGGCGGCACGCGGCCAGCACTATTGCCTCGCTGGCCAATACGAGTGGGCCGAGGTCTGGAAAGTGGCTCAGCTCTGAGTGTGGCCTCTCCTGCCCACACTTTGCTGCCCCGAGGAAGAAGCAGCCCATGGGGTGGGCGCCAGGTCTTTGACTAGCCTCCCCTGGTGCACTGGAGTCACCTGGGATGCAGGCCTGGGGCCGGCCTTGGCCTGGGAGCCTGCCCAGGCATTAGGGTGGCGCAGGCTGGGAGGAGAAGAGCAGCCCTTGCTCATGCCCTTGATTCTGTTTTCCTGCAGGAGGGCTCAGCGGGGCGACGGTCATCGACTCCCTCGACACCCTCTACCTCATGGAGCTGAAGGAGGAGTTCCAGGAGGCCAAGGCCTGGGTGGAAGAGAGCTTCCACCTGAACGTGGTGAGTCCCACATCCTCAGGCTGGTTGGGCCACAGGACGCAGGAGGGCAGCAGGCTGCTCCACCCTGTCAACCAAGAGGCTCAGAGGGTCTCACCCAAGGCTGCACAACAGAGCAGTGCTGGAACCAGAGCTCCGACGCCCTCAGTGCTGAGTCCCCTCTCCTAAGACCCGCCTTGGACACCAGTCCCACCCTGCTGCTCCCTGGGTGTTTATCCTCCGGGCCTCTTCCCGTGGCAGGGAAGACGACCACGACAGCTCCTCCCCAAGGCTTAGGTGTATCGCTCACCCCCAGAAGTCGCTTCCAGGGCCAGAATCTATCGCACAGAGCAGCAGCTGCAGCAACAGGGGAAAGGACTGTGGGTGGGAGAAGCCGGCCCGCCTGCTGGGAGCTGTGCTGGCCTTGAGCTCCCCCGTGCTGCTCTCTGGACACGGGGAGGGGGACACGTCTCGTAAGAGAACAATGGCCAGGCCTGGACTCTCTTGGTTCCCAGCCTCCCGGGCATCCCCGGTCAGGGCCTTGAGGAGGAAAGGGTAACGGTGCCCAGAGGTCACAAAAGCCATGAGTGCCAGACCCCACTCCCCGTGAGCTCCCAGCCCAGACCGAGCTAACAGGTCCCTCCAGGAGGCCTCAGCCCAGCACAGGGAGAGGTCATTTCGGCAGCTCTGGGGAGCAAGCAATGGAGGTGGGTGGGATGGGGGGTAGGGTCACCTCAGAGCACACTGCCGGGCCTGCCTCCGGCGACACGGGTGCCGGTGCCAGGGCTAAAGTGAGCGGATCTGGTTGGCTCCTGCGGCAGGGAGGCCTCTGCGGTTCGCCAGCACAGAGCTGGGCAGATAGACAGATGGGGGGATGTCTGGAAAAGCAACGAGGTGGGAAACATCCCCATTTGAGTCCTGGCTCTGTCATGAATCCCTCAAAACATCATTTAACCTCCCCCAGCCTTAGTTCCCGCAACTGTAAGACGGGAATTATGACAATAGCAACAAAACAATGCGTGATTCACAGGCTTGTTGTGAGGATTCAATGTAACGGGAGCTGTGAAAAGCATTTTATAACAATGCAAAGCCCAATCCAGATGTAAGGTGGTGGCTGCGCAGCATAACTCTTGTGATTATTCGAGGTCGTTAGGCCAGCTGGTGGTTAGTGTGAAGTGTCAAACTGGAGAAGGCGCAGGAAGGAGCAGGAGGCAGGGGTTCCTGGGAAGCCCATGGGCTGGTGGTGCCTCCTCTGGGTGGAGAGGGGCTGCCAGGTGGTGGCCGAGCCAGGGGAGGTGGCAACACGAGGGCGGGCTGGGCAGGCTAGGAATGTCCCTGGAGGAAAGCAATAGAGGCTTACTCTGCCTCTCGGAACCTTGGCTTTCTCATCCAAAAAATGGGAATGATGACGCCTGCCACACTGACCTCACTGAGCACCAGGAGGCTAAAAGAGAGGTGCTTTGAAAATACCCATCAGTGGAAGGTTCTCCTGGATGAAGGAATTGATATTGTTATTAAAAATAACAGACCAGCGTGTGGGAGGCAAGGGATGCAGGAACAGGCCCTGTCAATAAGACCAGCCCTGGTACTGGGTGGGCATTTTACATATAATATTTTACATTTGCATTTCCCCTGTCCCCCCTGCACGGGAGATATTATCATCTGCTGTCTATAGATGAAGAAACTTGGGCAGGCTAAAGCTAATATCTTGCCTGAAGTCCCCAAGCTAGGGAAGTGGCTCAGGTGGGATTTTAACCCAGATCTGGTCCTTGGCAAGTGCTGCAACCCCCCTGACCCCCCATCTACAGTCCAGTCTTAGGAAAGAAAATAAGAAAAATTAAGTCCAACATGGGAGTGCTCAAGGGCTACAGAACGAGGGCCTGAGGAGTTGCTGGTTGTGGGACAAGCCCCTGCCGGGCTCCCCTCCCCTCTTGCCCACGGCCCTGCCCCTTCCACCCCAGAGCTTCCCCTGAGAGCCTCCCCCCTGCCCTGTCACCCCCAGCAGGGGCTGCAGCGTCCTCCTGCTAAGCCGAGGAGGCTCCCTCGTGGCCCAACTAGAGGAGAATTTGCGTCCCCTCAGGCTAAGCTTCAGCCAGCAGCTCCCCACACAGCTCTTGAGCTCCTTGGAGGAAAGCCAGGCACAACTTTGCTTGGATGGCCCCGGGCAAGGTCTGGGGAAGGAAGCCAAGTCCAGTGTTTATTGGGAATGCTGTAAATGCGCAGCAGCAGCCTGCCAGGCAGGTGCTGGCCCTCCGCCTTCTGCTATGAAAACACCTTTGCACACAGCCTGGCCCCTAGGGACGTCCCTGAGACGGTGCAGGTGGAGCCCCGTCAGCGGGCCAGGGGCTGGTGCGGGGTCCTGCAGGCGCCCCACGAGTGCCCCCGCTCTCCCCCCTCCTCCTTTCCGTGCTGCAGAGCGGGGAAGCGTCCTTGTTCGAGGTGAACATCCGCTACATCGGAGGACTCCTCTCGGCCTTCTACCTGACGGGAGAAGAGGTGAGTGGCCCCTCGAGACCGCTGGGTCCTAGACCCCTGGACCACCCGGGCTGGAAAGGGCTGCAAGATCATCCGATTGTCCCCCTCATTCCACCAATGAGAAAACAGGGGTTCAAGGGGGCAGGGAATTGCCCAGGGCCACCCACACCCCCCACTCCCCACTCCTCTTTCCCCCCAGACCCCTCAAGGACCTATTTTTCAGTTGCCCCCTGAGACTCTTCCTCCTTTTCTCCCAGTGCCTACATTTTGCTGCCCAGGGAGCCCGACCACCTCCCACAGTGGAGAGTAGATTCTCTGGGGCAACAATTGTGTCCACTCACTGTCCACTCACTTCTTCTCACAGCACCCAGCAGATGTCTGGACCCACTATGTGCTTGTGGAGCAACTGGGCTGGTTTCCAAAATGTTGGTTTACAGGGTGGGTGAAGCCAAGATGATGGGGCCACCATTTCCACCACCAGGGCTGTGGCTTTGTCCCACTCCCCGGCCACCCCTTGCCTTCCTCTCCTGGGCTGGGCATGGGCACCAGGTCTCCAGGGCCAGTAGGACAGAGAGAGGAGATGGGGCAGGGAGTCCGTCCTCACTGCAGGTCACCTGGTGTGAGCCCAAGCTGAGCTGCGCTGGCTTCCAGAAGGCAGGCCCTGGGCACCAGGTCAGAAAACCTGGATTTCATCCCCCACACCACACTGTTGTGGCCTTGGGCCGGTTCCTTCACCACCCCTAGACCTCACTTCCTTCCCTGACATGGGGGGTGGGGTGGGGATGGATCCTAATATCCACTTGGGTCAAAGAGCTGCTGTGAGATGGGCTGGGAAGGGAAGGACTCCAAAGCCCATATTCTTACCACTGCAAGGAAATTTGAAAACTGCAAACTGCAGAGCGCTTTAGAAATGGGTGACATCTTTGTCCCCTCCTTGGGAGCTCCGAGGAAGGCACAGCCCGACTATCCTGTGGCGAGGTTGGCAGAGTCCCCAGAACTCAGTCATGTCTGCTCCCTGCTCTCAAAGGGGCTGTGCGCTCAGCCCGGCTGCCGCCCTGGGCCGGACCCTCCAGCCTCAGCCCCCTCTCCCCACGCTCTCCTCCCTGCTCGGTCC
Organism: Bradypus variegatus; assembly: GCA_004027775.1. NCBI lineage: Eukaryota > Metazoa > Chordata > Mammalia > Pilosa > Bradypodidae > Bradypus > Bradypus variegatus. The sequence continues at coordinate 39,812 of PVKY010000281.1, read as the reverse complement.
ACCAGAGACAGACAGTCATGGCGGCCCCCGTGGTGGAGCCGTGGAGGTGAGGCAGGCAAGCCACGGGAGCCACGGGAAAATCCCTCTTTGCCTCCACCACCATCTCCATTTCCCTGAGCTGAGCTCTTGGAGGCCACAGGCACAGGTGTGTGTGCTGTCTCCCTGGCTGCTTCAGCCTCTCTCCATCAAGCATAATCTCCTCAGCAGAGATTACTGCTTGTACCAATTTGTCCCCAAATAATTGTAGATGGGAGAGCCCTTGGCTTTGAACCACCCGAAGCCTGAATTCCATTTGAAATCCCCTGGACCAGGAAAATGACAGATGGAACAGAAAAAAAGGAATTCATGTTCCTCACTGGCGTTGGCCCAGTGGAGAGCAGGGAGGAAGGCAGCAGGGGGCTCACAGGGGTTGGTTCAGGGACCTGAGCCATACAGGAAGAAGCTGGCACCTCCTTAGACCTTTCCTTCCTTCCTTCCTTCTGTCTGTCCTTCCATCTGTCTGTCCACCCATCTCAAGAGTCTATGGTTCTGAGAACTTGCTTTGGGTCCTTGACTCGCTAGAAGGAACCATCAACCTGGCCTCCCAGGGTGAAGATCAGACACTGGGATGTAGGTAGGTGTGCTTGTGACTTGAGAAACAGTTCAAAAAGCTCAAGGAACCCACTAGGACAGCTACGATTAAAAAAAAAAACAACAATGGAAAATAACAAGTGTTGGCCAAGATGTGGAGAAATTGGAACCCTCATGCATTGCTGGTGGGATTGTAAAATGGTGCAGCCACTCTGGAAGAGCGGAAAACAGTTTGGCGGGCTTTCAAAGAGTAAAATGTAGAATTACCATACGACCTGGCAATTTTCCATTCCTACATGTATACCCAAAAGAATTGAAAATAGGGACTCAGGCAGATACGTGTGTACACCAGTGCTTGTAGCAGCATATTCACAATAGCCAAAGGTGGAAACGACTCACATGTCCATCAACAGAAGAATGGATAAACAAAATGTGGTCTTTACATGCAGTGGAATATTATCCAGCCATGAAAAGGAATGATGCTTGATTCGTGCTACAATATAGATGAACCTTGAAAACATTAGGCTAAGTGAAATAAGCTAGGCACAAAACTACAAATATTGTAGGATTCCATTTATATGGAATGTCTAGAATAGGCAAGTTCCCAGAGACAGAAAGTAGATTAGAGGTTGCCAGGAGCCAGGAGGAGAGAAGGAAATGAGGATTATTGCTTCATAGCTACAGAGATTCTGTTTGGGATGATGAAAAGTTTTGGTAATGGATGGTGGTGATGTTTGCACATTATAAATGTAATTAATGCTAATGAATTGTATACTTAAAAATGGTTAAAATGACACATTCTGTGTTATATATATGTTATCACATTTTAAAAAAACCCTCGAGACAGCGAAGTGGTTGGCAGACTCCCGAGGTTATCGAAGCAATCGTGTCTTACAGCCACACATCGTGCCCCTCTCTGTCCCCTGAGCACTTGTGCGTGGCAGGTGCAAGCTGCATGCTTATGTGCCCGGTCTCATCTGAGGCTCATGACAGCCACAAGGGCTGGTGCTATCACCAATTTGCCGATGAGGAAACCGGGACTCAGTGAGAAGACACAACTTTTTCAGGGTCGCTGTCTTAGGGCCATGCTGGGATTTGCGCCAAGGGTGTCAGCTTCTGCCCCTGTGGCCTTGCTGCCCTGGGCCTGGGTCTTAGCCCTCGTCACCTGGCCTGTTGTCACTGCTCGTTACCGGGGCTTGGCCATGCCAGACTGGACACTCACTGAGGCCCTGTTCTTCTCTCACTTCTGTCTCACGCGCAGCGGGCACCTGGTTCACAGGTTTGTCCATTCGTAAAATTTATCATGGATATTTGCGCAAAGAACATTGAAGGAGACCCCACGCCCCTTCCTGGGCTGAAGCTTCTCTTTGCTTGGAGGGACCCTGAAGGAGGAGAGGCCCACTGGGTAGACCAGCCCCACCGAGACTCATTCCCATGAAAATAACAAGCATAAGCACAGTTGCACCAGGTGACATTTCCCAGCACTTTACAGTTTACAGGGCACGTTCACGTATATACATCCTCTCATTTGATTTCCTCAAAAACCCTGTGCAGCGGCCAAGAAAGTGTCACCATCTGTGCTGGTTTGAATGTATTATGTCCCCCAGAAAAAGCCATATTCTTTGATGCAATCTTGTGGGGCAGACATATTAGTGGGGGTTAAGTTGGAACGTTTGGATTAGGTTGTTTGCATGGAAATGCGCCCCACCCAACTGTGGGTGATGACTGTGATTGGATAATTTCCATGAAGGTGTAGGCCCGTGCATTCCGGGTGGGTCTGAATTAAATTACTGGAGCACTATATAAGCTCAGACAGAAGGAGCAAGCTTGCTACAGCCAAGAGGGACACTTTCAAGAATGCACAGAAGCTGAGAGAGTAGCTGCAGATGAGAGACAGTTTGACGATGGCCGTTGAAAGCAGACTCTTGCTCTGGAGAAGCTATGAGAGGACAAACACCCCAAGAGCATCTAAGAGTGACATTTTTGAGGAACTACAGCCTAGAGAGTAACGTCCTGGGAGAAAGCCATTTTGAAACCAGAACTCTGGAGCAGACGCCAGCCACGTGACTTCCCAGCTAACAGAGGTTTTCTGGACACCACTGGCCATTCTCCAGTGAAGATACCCGATGGCTGATGACTTACCTTGGGCACTTTATGGCCTTAAAACTGTAACTGTGTAACCAAATAAACCTCCTTTATGAAAGCCGATCCATTTCTGGTGTTTTACATTCCTGGTGTTTTGCGTTCCAGCAGCACTAGCAAACTAGAACACCGTCCCATTGTGCAGACGAGGAGCCTAAGATGCAGAGACAGTACATGGTTCACCCAAGGTCACAAACTGCTGCGTGGGAGGACCCGAACCCGGGCTCTAACTCCCAGCCCAGTGCCCTTTCCACTCTACGGAATGTTATTCTCGCTGTTCTCTCTCACCCGTGCTGGAACCACTTGCCCCTGGCTGTCTGAGGCCATATGTGTTGAAGAGACAGCCTGGTGTCCTGCAAAAGAGCCACTTCTAGTTCTGCAGCCTTAGGCAGGTCCCTTCTCTGAGAGTCAGTTCTCTCATCCTCAGAGTGGGTCAGCCCCTTCCCCTTGGGCTATGGCAAGGATGGGAAGTGATGTAGCCAAGTCACCAGCAACTTGCCAGGTAATGCCAGGGATCGGCCTTCTGCCTGCACACACCCAGCCCGCATCCTCCCTGCAACAGCTGAGACCTTCTCTAGGGCTTTCCAAAGGAGAGGACCCTGGCTGGCTGACAGAGAGGAGCAATTAAGAAGAGTTAGCTTGGAGTCCTCAGGGCAGGATGCCTGGAGCTCAGCATCTGGTTCTGGGGAAGGGGCCGCCTGCTTTGTGCCTCTGGCTCAGCCTCTCTAGGGGATCAGGTGAAGCCATCAAGAGCCTCAAATGAGAGAGAGCCATGAGAGACCTTTGTTGTTGCTAAACCAGTGGCTTCTGAACCTGCCCACTCGAGTCCCCTGGAGAGCAGATTCTGTGGTTCTGGGGTGATGCAAGCTCTGGAATCTGGATTTTATACAATCTCCCCCCAAAGAGATTCTGATGTGGCTGGCTGGCTCTGGGGCTCGCTCCCAGGGTCTGCTCTCTGACAAAGGGGCATGATTATTTTCTCCCACCCTTCACACCAGGCCACTGGAATTCTACCTCCCCTTCTGAGGGAAGAGAACTGCACCCATTCTCAGTCTGAAGTGTTCTCAAATTCCCCCCCCCACTGCATTCCCTAAACAGTTGCCTCAGCTTTTCTTAATTGTCTGTATTGGGGGTGGACTTAAGAAGACTGTTTTGCAATGACACATAGGAGGTCAGCAAACTGGGTCACCCTGTGCTCCAGGAGAGAAAAGAAACAGGTGTTCTCCCACAAGATCAGTTGCTGAGGAGTTTGTGTCTCATCTTTTAAAAGATAAACAATGTTTATTATAGGTTTGTTACAATTATAAAAATAACACAGAAAATAGAGGTAAGCCAAAAGAAGAACATAAAAACTCCACGAGCCTGTCCCTCTGAGACCATTATTAATACTTTGGTGCATTTCTTTCCCATGTGTGTGTGTGTGTGTGTGTGTGTGTGTGTATGTACGTGTGTATGTATGTATGTGTGTGTGTGTGTGTATATATATATATATATAATTTCCACATACACACAATTTTTAGAGAAGTTTTGAAATATTTTTCCCTTAATTGGTTATAAACTCTTTCTTTGCTATTAAATGTCTTTGTGCAACATCATTTTAATGGCCACATGGTATTACAAGGCATGTTGAACCATATTTAACCCCCTTCTTTTTTCTTTACTTAGAGTAGTTTCCATTTTTTTCCACTCTTCTAAACAATGCTGGAATAAATAACCAGAAAGCTAAACCTTCACTGCATCCTTGATGATTTCCTTAGAATAAATAACTAGGAGAGAAACCCGTGGGTCTGAGGTGGCAGGCCCTTTGGAATTAATCAGACAGCTCAGAAGAATTGCTCAAGGGGGTCAGAGCTGGGCCCCTGAAACCTGGGACCTGTTTATGGCCATTGCGCGGGTGGTTTAGAAGCCATTCACCCTCTCCCTTCCTCTCTCCATCTGGGAAATGGGAGAAGTGGGCAGAATCAGAAGGTCAAAGGTGAAAGGGCCCTTGGACACGTCCAGCTCTTCCTCTGGTTTTTAGACACTAGAAACTATAACCCAGAGGGACCGGAAAGCACGGGGACACTAAGTCATGGACCAAGGACTGGAATCGGGGCTGTGGTCCCCAGCCCAGGGCTCTTTACACAACGCCTGTCCAGCTCATGGGCAGGCACTGACCATCACTCCCACCCCCTTGGCCATGTCTTCATCGGGACTTGGAGGGCCCCCCCGCCCCAAATCTCTCCACTGGTCACCCCAATCACAGTGATGATCCCTGAGCCTGTCCCACAGCCCTGATACCATACGTGCTCACCAGCTAGCATCTGATTTTCATTCCTCCCATTTCATCACCCCCCTAAAGGCGGCAAAATTATCCTCATTGTACGGACAGAGAAACTGAGGCTCAGGGAGAAGTGCCTCACCTGAGGCCACATAACCAGGATTTTGTGGAGCCAGGTTCACATCTGGGCCTGTCCGGCTGCAGAGCTTCACACAGCGTCCCTCCTGCCTGGGGCCCCGGGAGCCTTCGTGCGTTTATCCTGCCAGCAGCTGCATCTTAGAGCGACCCCATCGCAGCCGGCCTGGTTCAAGATGCCCTTGGCCCTCCCTTACAGGTGTTTCGAATAAAGGCCATCAAGCTCGGGGAGAAACTGCTGCCCGCCTTCAACACCCCCACCGGGATCCCCAAGGGCGTGGTGAACTTCAAAAGGTAGGCCGCCCTGTTGCTCCCCATTTGTGGCCTCGGCTGTCTCAGCACCCCCATCTGTGTACCTGACTAGGTGGGGGTGGGGTGGGGGCAGGTATGCGGGCCCCAGGGGCTGTTAGGCAGTCAAGCAGGCATGGGGCTCTTTTCGTTTTACAGATGAGGAAACTGAGGCACAAGGCGAGGACAGTTATTGCCTCAGGAACCACAAAGAGTCAGTGGCTCAATGAATGCCCCAATCCAGGACTCTCCAAACCTGGTTCTTGGGGTTTAGGCCATGCGAGGGCTGGTCTTCCCGGAGTGGGGAGGGGGCAGCTGTTCCCCTGTGAATAACCCGCAGCACTGCTTGACTCACAGCCCTCTTGCCCCAGCCACCCTCCCTCTCCAGCCAGGGCTCAGGGCCCAGTATGTGCTTCCTGCTCTCCCACGATGAGGAAGTACCTGAAACTGCAGGGAGTCTCAGGAGCTCAGGCAGAGGGACCCCTGATCTGAGGAGTGACCACCTTCTGCTGCTGACCTCCCCCCATCCAACGCCCAGGACTTCTGGGGCTCAGTAACCCAGCATCAGAACCCAGAGGGGCTTCTAGGAGTGTCCACAGACTCCGGGTGGTACAGGCCCCACCAGATCCCAAAGGCCAGAAATTAGCCATTCCCGGACAGGAACTCAGGACTTCAGACTCGGTTTCTAAAGTATAATATGTAGTGGAATTTTCCTTTCTGTAAATATAATAAATTCTTGTTGCAGAAAATGTGGATTATACCAGGAATTTTGGATAGGACCCAAACATGTAGGCTACTAGTTGAAGTACCACTGGTAATATTTCTTTCTACTGGCTGTTTAAAAACATTTATTTTTATTGGCTGCTTCCATCATTCCCCTCCTACACTGTTGCTCAATTTGGCATCTGAACCACAGTTTTTCTGGGGTGTCACGAAGTCACAGAAGGACAGAGTGGGGAGGCCTTGAGAAGGATGGACCAGGGCTGCAGCTCCACTGCGCTGCCTCCCCACGGGGGGCTGTGAGTGTGTTTTTAGCCCATCACCTTCCACAGGGTGCCGCTGAGACCCAGAGAGGGGAGGGTATGGGGTCAGAGTCAGGCCAGTTCATGGGCGAGCCAGCTTCCAGGTCCATTCAAGTGTGAATGTCTTGCTCCTGGAGACCCCAGGTGTGCCCATGCTGCTGTCTTCCCTTTGTTTTTTCTGTCTCTCCACTTGGAGTGTCCCCTCTTACAACTCCCCTGGCCCTCCAATCCCACTTCAGTGCCTCCTTTCCCATTAGAGCCAGAGGTCTTTTCCTCCTCTGACCTCGCAGGCACTTTATCTTCTCCCTGTATGGCCCTGGTCACACTCGTGCCTATCCTCCCTTACCTGCCTGGGAGCTTCTTGAGAGCTGGTTCCACATCCAATCTTTGTTCATTCATTCATTCAACAAATACTCACTGAGCACCTACCTGTGCTCAGCACTGCACGTGGGACAGAAGGTGAAAACTAACAATAACTATTCCTGCCATTTACTGAATAATTACTACGTGCCAGACATTGTGCTAAATGTTCCTGTGCATCATCCCTGAGGGTGTGCACTTTTATTATCCCCATTATTCAAATGGAGACTCAGATGAAGTGACTCAAGCAAGGTCATGGAGCTGAAAGGTAACAGAGCCAGGATTTAAATCCAGAATTTCTGATTCCAAAGCTGTGCTCTTAACACCTGCCCAGCTCTCCCTCCGAGAACCTGCTCTCAGGGCGCCCTACACCTGCCCTGGTGCTGCCTGGGGCAGGCCCCTGAGGACATTTGCAGGAGGCACGCCAGCCAGCCGCAGCTTCTGGCTCCCTGGTTCTGGGAGCTTTCTGGGACCATCCCTGAGGCCTCTGGCAGCCCTGAGCCTGCGGGGAGGCTACGGTATTTCCATTGCACTGGACTCAGGGGTCCCGTCTCCAGAGGGATTTCTTACCTCATGGCTCTCAAACCAACAGTGGCTTGGGCAGGTCGGCTGCCCGGGAGCTGGAAGAGGATGCTGGAGAGGAGGCCGGAGCCCTGCTCTGGTCAGAGAACCTGCGACTCCCTCTCAGTCTTGGAGAAGTCACACCCTTTGTGACTTCTTCATCCACAGCCCTCCTCTCTCTGGCCTGAAAGATTCCAGGGGCCATATCTCATTTAAATCTCACAGGCGGCTGGGATGCATCCCCCGGGGTGAATCAGAACCCTGGTCTCCAGGCCAGAATTTAGTCCTTTGTTGGCAGCCTCAGAGCTGCAGACACACTGGCCACTTGGCTCTCCGCTCAGCTTCCTCCTCCACCAGCACCGACGGGAAGCCCAGAAACAAACATGCTGTCCTCCTGGCTCCCTCTCCCGGGCCCAGCATCTGGGGCCTCACTGCTAGGGGCCCAGGACAGAATCTTGGCAAGAGTGACCCTCCCTCTTCTGGGCCACGGCTGCCTGCCCCAAGTCCTGCAAACTGCATGGAGGCCAGACTCTGCTGTCCGCTGACCCATGTCTCAGAGCATGGACCTGGCCCAACCCAGATCCCCACATTTCTGATTAAGGAAATGCTTTTATTTTTAGGATCTTTGCATGCTGTCAGTGCTGTATACATATGTATGTAGATGCATATTTCCTGGCAACATCTTCTTTTTGTCTCTGGGTGGGAGAGTCTGTTACTAAAAATGCCTCCCTGTTCTACCAGTGAGAACGCCGGGGATGTGTGCATCTGGGGGTTCTACCCTCTGGGGCAGGCCTGCTGGTGGGCATTGGACACACAGCGCTGCCCCTACTCCCTGGCATGGCTTGCTGTGGGCAGTGCTGAGAGGGCTGGAACTCGGGCCCCAGCAGGATAAGTAGATACCTAGGCCCCTGTCCCAAACTGCCAGGTGGGAGTGGGGAGGGCAGTGAGGGGATGGCCCCAAGTAAGGGTGAGCCTCTCCCCTCCCCGATGGAGCACTGAGCTGCCATGTCTGTGCACACAGGAGTGGGAACAGATTGCCACTGTGACTTTCAGGGACCCCCGGACCCAAGGAGAGTGACGTGGCCAGTGAAAGTACAACTGCAGCTGAACCAGTCTCTCTCACTCGCTCTCTCATGCACACGGCCTCCTTCTCTTACTGCCACGCGCACGCACCCTCAACCCACAGATCCACAAGCTTACCTTGGTCACACACATCCTCCCACACAAATATCCATTTACACAGGCATGCTCCTGCTGTACACACACCTCTGAACAGCTGCTAACATTTATTGAGCATTTACTGTGGGCCAGGCACGATGTGAGCACGTGATGTGGATCATCACTTTTCACCTGCACAATAGCCCCATGAACCTTGTTCACCAGAGAGGACCCCGAGGCTCAGGGAGACGAGGTAACACAGCCAGGTGTGAGGTTCGAATTAGAGTCCCAGTCCATGTGTTTCCAGAGTTCTCAGTTGTACCATGCACAGGCCCCATGGAAGCATCAGCCAGGTGGGGGGCAGGGGTGTGGAGCAGGCCCTGCCTCCTGGGGAGAGAGCACAGGGAAGAGCCCACCTGCAGGCTGCAACGGGGCCCAGAGATGGGAGAGGAGGACAGAACTTCTCGTGCACCTACTGACTCTGAGTGCAATTGGAGACCCTCTGGCCTCTGGGATTGTGCCCAGAGCAGATGCACTTGGGGTCAATGCTGGAGGGGTGCAGAGAACCGGGGGTTTCCACTTGGAGTCAACTCTACCAGCACCACCACTTAACTCACTGTATGACCGTGGAAGTGTCACCCCCTCTCTGAGCCTGAGTATCCTCACCTATGAAATAAGGATGACACTCTCTGCCTCGGAAGCTGGCTGTGAAGGTATAATAAGATACCATCGCTGCCTGGCACCCACCAGGAGCTTACTAACAACAGGATGAACAGCAGAATGTACACACACTTAATTACATAAGGATAACAATGAGAATAATCACATGCATAATTTATACCTCACAACAACTCAGTGAGGTTTGAATATCTTCACTTAGCAGATGAGGAAATCAAGGTCTGGGCAGTTGGCCAGCCTGCCTGAGGTCACGGAGCTGGGAGAGGGAGTGGCCGGCACTGGAGGCCCGGCCAAAGACGGGGAAGGCGCAGAGCCACTGGCCACCCCTGCCCAGGGCCCCTCTGCTCAGGAAGCCCACTTGGGAGGATGAGCAGGTGGGGGCGGGAGAGAGGAAGGAGGTGAGAACAAAAGACTGCTGGGCAGCTGGTGGCTTTTTTCTTACCTTGAACTTCCCTGGGAAGGCAGGAAGCATCAATTATTCAGGAAACCCTCTGAGGATACCCCTGAGATCATAAGCTGGAGAGGGGCTAGCTCTCCCCTCCCTCTGGGTGAGTGGGGGTCCATGTGGTGGGAGACAACCCCCAACCCAAGGCCAGTGCACCTCAGTCTGAATCCTGCTTTCACCTTCGACTGCATATTGGATTAATGAAGCTTTACCTTGTGGGATTTAAAGGAAGCAATGATGCAGTCTGCTTGCCCCAGTGACTAGCATATTGCAGCAGCTCCATAAACAGAAGCCGCTTTGTTTATTACCCAGGAGCCAGGTCTCTGTCTCTGTGCAGCCCATGCCTCCCCCACCCGCCCCTGCCCTCAGATCAGTGGAATACCCAGAGAAGTAGAGACAGGGTGAAGAGGCAATCATTATCTCTATATGTGTTGAGGTTATCTGCCCTCTCAAAGATCTCAAAAACAAGTCCTCCATCCATCCCTACTTTCCTGGGCCTGAGAAAAGAATTTTGATAAGAAGCCTCCAGCTCCTCTCCAGAAAAGGGCCCCCAGCTCCTCTCCAGAAAAAGCAGTGACCTCCCAGATCCTCCCTCCCCACCCTCAAGTCAGCCTGTCTCTAGGAGAGAAAGACAGGGGCCAGTTCCTGGGAAGCAGAACTGTCACTATCAAGGAAGCAGAAAGGCTGCCCGAGGCCCCCCTGCAGGGCCAGCCCCTCAGCCTGCCCACACTAACTGCATCTTGGAGCCCCTACGAAGGTGAGGAGCTCACTGCACCACCTCCCTGCCCTCACCTTCCTGCAAAGACCCCATCTCCTGGTTGTCCCAGATGTCCCTCAGGAAAGATAATCGTGATACAGATGAGGAAACTGAGGCACAGGGAGAGGAAGCAGTTTGCCCAGGCCACCTGCATTCTGCACCTTTTTCTCTCTTACTCCTCACCAAAGCCCTAGGTGCGAAAGCTGGGAGGTTTATCATAACCATTTAGTGGATGCAGAAATAAAGGTGCACAGAGATTAGATGGTTTGCCCAAGGCTTCTCAGCCAAAACACTTGAACCTGGAGTCTTCCAGCTCAGATCTCAGGGAGGTCTTGGGGAGATTAAGTGAGAAGACTTAGAAAGGCAGGGTCCTTGCTTATTATATGATGAAAGGAGAGGCAGTCTAGCCTGGTGCAAAGGACAAGCTCTGGCATCAGAGCCAGCTTTGGGGTCCCAGCTGCTCTAGTTATGTGATCTCGTGCAGGTGACTTAACTGTTCTGTGCCTCGATTTCTCTGTTGGTAAATAGGGAAAATGAGAGGATTAAATAAGATCCTGCCTCAGAATCTTGTTTCCTGAAAGCACCCAATAAATGGAAGTGGTTGCTTAGCCTTCTCCAGTGAGGCTGCAGGGCCATGCTGACTATACCAAATACCTCCGTGTTCCAGAGAAGTGTGTGGTTAATGGGTGATGACACCTCTGCTCCTAGAGCCCTGCTTCTTCTGTCCCTAACCCCGGGCTTCTCCAGGCTCCGGCAGCTCCAGGTGTGTGGTCACACTAGGGCTGCCTGCCACGGCACCACTTATCCTCCATCTGCAGAACCTCTGATTGCAAGCCAGAGTCCACACAGAGGGTTCTCTGGGGTCTGTGGTCCCTGACAACTTATTGCTGTTACCTGTAAATGTAGCGTAACTTGTGTGCCAGGTCTCGGCCGCCAAGGCACTTAGGAGCTGCCTGCCCACTGAGCAGCTGTTACTGTCAGCGAGAAGGGAGCCAGGCCAAGCAGGTGGGTGACAGTGGCTGCTTCTGTCTTTTCAGTGGCTCCAATGGGAGCTGGGGCTGGGCGATGGCAGGGAGCAGCAGCATCCTGGCAGAGTTTGGCTCCCTGCATTTGGAGTTCTTGCACCTCACGGAGCTCTCTGGCAACCCCGTCTTCGCTGAAAAGGCAAGTCCCGGCCCCCATCCCGCTCCCTCCCCAAATAGCTCCTCCCTCTTCTCTCCGCTGACAGCTGAAGGATGAGCGCTCAGAGGCCATGGCTGGGTGAGTGGGGAACCCAGGAGCCCCCAAGCCACCACTAATCTAGTAATATCGATCTACGTGTACCCCAGATGGCAGGGGGCAGGGAAGGTGAGCTCAGGGAGCAGTCTGGAGAAGGCTTTGGCAGATAGATACCTGTCAGCCCGGGGTAGCACATACACGTGGAATCCGGAGAAAGTGGAGCAACTAAAATGTACAATCTGGGCACCTGCCCTTTCCAGGGACATTTAACTCTCGTGTGAGGCCCACCTGCCTTTTCCTCCCAGGTGCCAGCCTCGCTCCTGCTAGCAGCAAGAAGTGGCGAGAGGCAGCACCAGGCCACCATCCGGTCCTGACTTCTGCCTGTACCTGCCCCTCGGTAGAGTCAGTTCCTTGGCATCATAGCCCTTGGCAGTCCCCACTGTTCCCCACTGTCTAGAAATGTCTCCTGAGGGCCAACCCTAAACCACACAAGGGACATGTGCTCACACCGACCCTCTGAGTGGCTCAGGCTCCCCAGTCTTCCTTTCCTGAGACCTGCCTAGGGGAGATGGGACCCCCACCTGCAGAGCCCTCCAAGAAGAGTCTTCCTGAGGCCCTGACTCCCAAAGCCTTCTCTTCCCTCTGGGATGTTGGTTTCTTCAAACGGGAACAGAACTGGAAGACCCGGGGTTCCACCCTCTGCCCAGTGGCTCCCAGTTTCGTGTCAGCCAACCTGCCGTAACACATCACCTGGCACACCTGCCAGAACATGGATTTCTGAGCTTCACCCCCAGGCCCTAGGAATCTGCATTTTAGAAAGCACCCACATTCTTTTCTCTTGCCTGGTTTGGGACCACTGCTCACCCAGTGTAAGACTCCACTCAGGAGCTCCCCATCCTCTTCTTGGCTTATTACCACCCTTAAACAGTCCATTCTGCCATTCAACCTTCCTTCAGAAACTTTTCCCTTATAAGTGAGAGGGACTCTGCCTCCCTGTGACGCCCACTTCAAAAATTCATTGAATAAATATAATACTACTTCCCAATCAGTCTTATTTTCTGATCCGTTTTCCCACCTCCAAGCCCCTTCCCCAACCTACCTGCTTCCACTGCTCTTCAGTCAAACTCCTCTAGGAAGGAGTGGGACAAGGACTGTAGTCCCTGGTTAGTCGGAAACAATCCGGCCACCGCCTGAGCACCTGCTGTGTGCTGGGCGTGTTATAATAGCTCTTCCCCCAGCATCCCGTGAGGTTACCCCCACTTTACAGAGGAGGAAACTGAGACTCAGAGAGAGTAGACAGCTGCCCGGGGCATCCAGCTGGTGAGTGATGAAGCCAGATTCAGACCCAGGACCCACAGGCATGAAAGCCCGTGCTCTCCCAGACCAGATTAGCTCAGCAGGCTTCAGACTCACTGCAGAGAGGTTTCTCGAGAGTCCATCCATCTCTCTCTCTCCATTTATATTCTATGCCTATTTTCATCCTGCAGTCCTGCCTCCCACTGAGGCGATTATTGGCGGTCAACAAATTAGCCCACATTCTAGAAGTGCCCGCACCCTCCAGGGGAGCTAATTTAGCGGCTTCACTGCTCATCACCAGGAAGTCTGGAATACTTCAGGTAGAGGCACATCCCTGTCCCCCATAATGGACTCTATTAGCATAAATGGATATGGAATCTCATGTGGCAAAGCAAAGTGCTGTGCCCTGGAAGGGAAGGCCTGACAGTTAAAAGGCTGCTCTCCCCTGCTCCTCCCCTTGTAGATAAATCTAGTAGCCTGATGCAGTACCGCCCAGGGCCTTTCTTTCCCCATGGATTCTGTCCTGGGTAGGATTTAATGTCCCACAGAGCAGATGCCTGTGGACAAAACCTTCCCAAATCCTGCTTCTTGCCCTTCTCACCCCAAAGCTTGCGGATCCAACCTCTTCTTGTCGAGCTGGGGTGGCCTCTTGCTGCATGACACTGTGTGGTCAGTGCCCTGGTCCATGTGAGACTTAGGGATAACTCCACGTGATGTGGGGAGTACAGGCAGTGAGGTCAGTCACACCTGATTCTCTCCTGGCTCTATTAACCGGTCACCCTGGACAAGTCAGTGAACTGAGATACAGGTTTCTCGTCTGTTAAGCTGAGATGATAATTCCTTAAAGGCTGCTCTGAGAGCTGGAGATAATGTGTATCAAGAGTCTGGTTCAGAGGAACCGTTTGATAAAGGTTCAACAGCCATTATTGTTGTCCTTATTGTCATTATTATTATTATTATTATTAAACTTCTGAGATGCCTATTAGGGCAAAGGGGTTTTCAGGAACCCACCTCTCGTCCAAGGTGGTTCCTACAGTGTCAGATAGAATAACGTATGATGAGGTTGAACCACATGAAATTGCTAATATTTGGCCATTTTGACCTATTAAAAGAGCAATTTTACTTAACACTTTACAGATGAGCTACCATCACTAATATGAACCCCGTCCCCTGAAAGGCCTCCTCCTGCAAAGCATCAGGCAATGAGGAAGGGTTGAGGTGAAGGTGGGGTGGTGGGCTGGGGCAGAGGTTGGCAGGGAGCTGGGCAAAGTGCTCAGGGCAGAGCTGGTGGGTCAGACCCCACCGATGCCACGTCCTGCATGTGGGCACCAGGGCAAGGCCAGCTCACGGCCTCTGGGCACAGAGTGGGCCGTTCGTTACGCAGCACTCCCTTGATGCCTCATAGAAAAGGATTTCCTCTGTGCATTCAAACAAGCTGCCTCCCATCCTTGGTGGCCTGGGAGTCACTCGGCTTCTTGGGAGACAGAAGCTGACCTGGGTCTGTCTCTCGGCAGGTCAGGAACATCCGCAAGGTCCTCAGGAAGATTGATAAGCCCTTCGGCCTCTACCCCAACTTCCTCAGCCCAGTGAGTGGAAACTGGGTGCAACGTGAGTAAAGGGGCCCCTCAGAGGCCCTGGCGCCCTCTCAGCTTGTTCAACCAATGTCTGCTGAGGCTTCCTGGGTCCTGGCCCCGTAGTCATGCATTTACCCAAGTCGTGGACTCCCTGGATACTACCTGCGTCCCCAGCATCTTGGGGATTTTGTTATTATCATTATCAGTTGTGGTGGTAGCTGATGCGATGCTGCTGTTTATTAAACCCTGCCCTGTTCATCCTCCTCACAGAAGCCGTCTCTAGCCTCCCATCAGTGCTGCAGCCTCCAACCTCTTATGGGGGCCACTGAAGCCTCCTCCATCATCCCCCAAACCTGTGGGAGTATTCCAAGATGGAGCTGTCTACTCCAGAAGTGGCTCTGAGGGCAGCCATGCATCCCGGCCCAGCCCCTCTGCTCTGGTTCCCTACGTGCAAATTTAATTTAAAACACAAAAAATTTTTTAACAGAGCTTAACTATATAGCAGTATAAAAACAATTAATTCACTCCTGATCTCTTAGACCTAGAAAAAGCAGCCCCAGGAGTCCCTGTTGTTCTTGGTTCAGAGGCTTGTTTCTCAACCAGCTGGGGCTCGACCACTGGAGTGTCATTCACAGCCCCCAGCCCCACTCATTGGGACAGAATGGGGGTGGGGGGACGCCCAGCCGAGAGAGTGCCAAAGAGCCTCCCAGGCCCCTGGGATGTGTGCCCGGTGCCAGGAGAAGCAGGTAAAGGCTCCAGCCTTGCCCTCTTGACCAGAGCCCTGAACATGTGGTCATGATCGGCAGACATTGGTGGCAACAGGTTCCACAGGCCCTAGCTGTAAGCCTGCCCAGAGCCCCCACCTCTACTGCTTCTGCCCAAACAAGGACCTTCTCCCTTCCCCTCAGAAACTGCAGAAGAAGCAAAGGCTCAGGGTCCAGGTATACCTGAGTCTAAAAGATTGCATGGTTTGGGGGATCCACTTGATCTCCTTGAGCCTGATTTCCTCTCCTGCAAAATGGGAATGACAGTGCCTGTGTTTCATGGCTCGAGAGGCACTCCGGGGCTGTCAGGTTCCATGGTGGCAATGGCGGGGACACCCTACCGAGTAGTCCTGCAGCTGAACTGAGGCTGAGAGGGCACCCCAACCAAGAGGTTGGGAGCAAAGCTTCTCTGTTTTGCCCCATGCATCACTACACAGGGCTGGAGCCCAGGAAGCCTCTAGAACCAGAGCAGTTTGTCACTGTGGGTTTGCTCTACATGGTCCTTGTTGTCCTCAGCAGATGCTGCTTGCTAATTAAAGTATCCTTGATGGGCGAGGTTCCGGGGCTGGGAGCCAGCTCCTCCAGGCACAGGCAGAGACCAAGCCTCCCTGCAAGTCACCAACATGCACTGACCGTCCACGCTGTGGCAGGCCCTGGACTGGCTCTGGGACTCGGGGCCTCTGTCCTCACGTGTCTGGGCACAGAAGTGCAGAGCCTTGACACAGGCCTGGGGTGGCGGGACCAGCCCTGAACCTGAATCCATCCCGTGGGGTTCCAGTGGAACCATAGTCTCCCCAGCCCTGCTGAATCAGGACCTCGGCACTGTGCAGGTGGGGTGGTGGAGGATAGGAGTCTGGAATTTTAGCAAACTCTCCTAGACATGTGAGTACAGGAGGTGGAATGCAGGAAGGGCTGCCTTGGTGTCCCACCCAAGCTTTTGTCTGTGACTTTTGGGGGGCCCTAAAAAACAACACCCATTGTTTCTCACACTTGTTTCCCTTGGAGGGGAAGTTCAGAGGATCCGGGGCCATCGCTGCAGAGCTGGCTGCTGTCACAGTGGCCATGCAGACAAGCCTGTCTCCCCAGGGCCAGCATGATCAGGGACTGATCACCAAAAGGCAGTGGGGACAGTGTCATACTTTTGTGACTTGCTGCTGGCAGCTCACAAAGAGCAATGAATGCCTGTTAGCTCTCAGACTGCCTTATGAGATGGGGGTATGAGTCCCACCTTTCAGGTAAAGAAATGGACGCTCACAGTATCTTCCTATGGTGACACAGCAGGTAAGGGGTGGAGGCAGGACACAAGCCAGGGTCTCTGACCCCAGACTGTCCGTGCCCCCCACTGGATCTCATCACTCCTCTGTGACTTGACAGGCGTGGCACTGGGGCAGGCCATGGAAGCCCCACTTCTGTCACAAAGCAACTGTGACCCTAAGATTGGGGAGAGAGTGATGATAACGGCTCACATTTGCTGAATATATACTCTGTGCCAGGGACAGTTTTAGGCACTTTACATGTATGAACTGACTTAATTCTCCCAACAACCCTACAAAGTGGGTACTACTACTATCTCCAGTGTACAGATGAAGCAACTTAGAAACAGAGAGGTTAATTACTTCAACCAAAGTTTCCACGCTGGCCTTCCCGCTCTAGAGCTCAGGCTCTTGGATGTCCAGTACACAGCAAGCAGGGAGAGAACAGCCATTTGGGGTGTACGGCAAGGGCTTCTGGGGGATAAGCACTTGGTCTAGATCCAAAAGGCAGTTGAATGGAGAAGAGCATGGCAGAGAGAACATTCCAGGCAGGAGGCCGGGCACCGGGGAGGACCTGGTCCCTTCAGCGTATGTGCATGAGCCCCACGTGCATGTGGCGACAGCAGTGGGGAGTGGGCTCCCTGCCAGAGTGACAGCTCCTTGGACCAGGGCCTTGGTCTCTGCTCCCTGCTATATCCCCAGGTCCCACACAGCGCCTGGCATGCAATGCGTATCCATTAAATTAACTACTTATTGCACTAGAAACTCAAGTTGTAATCCACATTCTGCCACTAACTGGCCAAGCCACTTAACCTTTCTAAGCCTCAGTTTCCCCACCTGGAAAATGGAAATAATGATGTCTTTCTTTCCCAGCCCCGAAAGGCAGAAAGTCCCTAGGCAGCAGTAAGTATTGTCCAGATGTCAGACATTATTTGAAGAAGCGGTTCTTTGTGTGCTCAAAGTGGAGGAACACATCTGGAGTATTTCTGCGTGCATCCTATTATATGTAACTGCAGGGTGGGATTTGGGGTGCATGGCCTCCAAGCTCTGGAAGGCAACTTGAAGAGGAGATGAGATGTGTTCATTGTGTCCATGGAGGGGGGGTAGGAGGATGGTCAAGGGCCACAGGATCCAGATTTCGGTTCAGTCTTCCAAAAGGTAGTGCGTTCCCGTCCCTAACAGTAGCAAGCAGACTGCCTTAAGAGATGGGGTGATGGCCGGCAGTGACACTGCAGAGGCCTTTCCTGTCTGACCTGAAGCTTCCATGATCTGCAGGTCCAGGGGCCCCCGAAAATGCAACCCAGGAATTTTCCTCATTCCCAAGTGGCTTGCTGCAAAAAAAACACTTGAAGAAATGCAAAATATTTTTACCCAAGCACACTGCCCAATCCAAAAACGCAGGAAGAAAATGAATAGGTTTGAGTTACCGTTTATGGCCATGGAAAGAGACCATTCAATAACTGTTACTGCTTTTAATTGAAAGACCTGACCGGGTAGAGAGATAAACTATTCTGCTGGCCTTGGCTGCTGAGGAAAGGGCTGCAGAACCCACAAAGAGGAGAGGAGTGTGGCTTCCCACCCAAACTTTTACCTTGGCAAATTGCAGGAGAGTCCGCCCTGAGTAGCCTAATTTCCTTTTCAGGCTGCATCAGGGGATGCAGTTCTGGGCAAAGTGGGTCACATATGGAAAATTATTTCATATCAATAAAATATGACTCGGAGGCCTGCTGAAGAGCAAGGGGAGGTCATAAACCCCCGTTCATCCGGTGCCTGCCTGCTGCCTCTCCTGGCTCTGGTGCCCCGGGGTCATCTCAGGCTTTCTCTGTTTTTTGTTGTTGTTGTGTGCATGTCTAATTTTCCAGGAGATCATAACATTACCACCTTGCATAAGCTGAGTACATTCACATTATTTGCCCTCCTTGAATCTTCAGAACAAGCCTGGCAGCAGGGTAGGCCACTTCCATGGTTCTGTCTGCAACCATGGAAATTGCAGCTTGAGGGGAGGCAAAGGAGGAGTGAGGGCTGCCTCCCAGGTCTCCAGGCCTCTGGACCCGCCTGCCTCCCAGAACTCACTGAAACTGAGCTTCAGGGTAACTGGAGAGCCAAGACCTTCCCTGCCGCCAAGATTTCACACCCGGACAAATCCACCAGGCTCCTGTAGACACTGTGCAGATGAGACCCACCCAGCACAGCCACGTAGAGCTCCGAGAGCAGCGGGGAGGGCTCACAGGCCCTCCAGTTGGCCTCTGAAGAAGTTTGTCCCCCTTGTCTGCTGCCTGGACAAAGGAAGAAGGGAAATGGCAAAGCCGGATTCTCCCTGGTGGCACAGGAGTGTGAGCTGCCCACCAGCTGTAGCCTGGCAGCTCCCCAGCTTCATGCTGCTTTGCTCCCAGCCCCAAGTGCAAGGAAAGGACACAGGAACCTGCAAAAGCTGTCCCTGCCCTTGGGCTCAGAGATACCAGGAGGGCTTCCCCTTCTCCCATTTTACAGATCGGGAGACTGAGGCCCCAAGGGGGACACAGCCTGCCCAGAGCTCGGGGCAGATCCACGTCTTCTAATTCCCACTCCTTCCCCCAGGGTACTGCTCAGTGTCAGGGAAGACACTGTACATGCACCTGTCATAAAGCAGTGGGACATAATGAGGGTTGTCCACATCGAGTCCCCCTGGGAGGCCATGTGCCTGTCCCAAAGAGGGTGTCATGTCTCAAGCATCAATGGAACTCCTGACCTGGCTCCCCTTTCCTGCACATATCTGCTAGACAAAGCCCTCAACCATCTCACACACACACACACACACACACACACACACACACACACACACACACTGAGGTCACGTGATAAAGTCCTTGGCTTGGCATTCAAGGCTCTTTCCAGCCCAGCTCAAACCCACCTTCCATTCATTCATTCAGAACTTACCAGGCATGTGCCATGTGCCCGGCCACATAGGTACTGAGTATAGAGCACTGAATCCTACCCTGTCCCTCCCCTCAGGGGGCCCAGTCTAGTTGGGAAGGCAGCCCCCAAAACAGATACACAGAGCACAACATTGGGAGCTCGGCAGGGGAGAGCTACCGCTGAGTGTTTCCAGGGGAGGCCACTAGCCAGATGTTTCACCTGCCTTATTTCACTCAATCCTTCCATAATCCCAGGGGGTGGAGGTGGGGGGCTGTGAACGAGATTGTGAGAACAACGAGGAGGAGAGGAGGGGGGTGCCTGCGCCCAGAGGTAGTGGAGAAGGAAGCGTCAGCATGCGAGGAAGAGAGGACTCCGGGTGGAGGGGTGAGAAGCATGGTGGGTGCTGGGAGCCTTGGGGTGGCCAAAGAGCAAAAGGACATGAGTCTGAGATGACCATGGCCTTGGCTGCTGTGCCTGTGAGCCAGGGTGCCCTTCTGTTGCCATGGGGAGCTGCCAAAGGGCTTTAAGCGGAGGCCACCCCAGTCTGACTTCCAGCCACCCTGCCCCCTCCTCCAGGCAGGCCTCCAGCTCCAGCTGTGGACATACCCTCTGAAGGCTGCACCAGCCTAAGCCCTGCCACTCTGCATTTGCTCATGCCATGTCCTCCACCTCAGAATGGGAGTCAGGGTTGGAGGGCACTGTGTGGAAACTTATTTCTTCACTAAATACACTTTTGGAAAGCACCTGGCAGAGTACCCATTTTTTCCTCTGCCATTGCCAAGTCCAGCTCCACAGCCCTACCCACACCCCTAGCCTACACTGACTTCCCACACACACCTCCCCAAGCTCATGCTTTATCTTGTGCTTTCCGATTTTTGCAAGCACTTTTCCCATTCCTGAGCCCTTGTCTGGGTCAGGCTTTGTTTGGGATGGGGCTGGAAGAACTCGTTTACTGTGCCGTTAGGCTGCCTTCAGTCCTCTTCTGGGCTCTGTCCATCTGTCTTTGGGTCCTTCTCCACTCTTGGCCTTTCTTTTTGTAGGCATCTTGGTTTTCACCCTTTGTTGACCGTCTAGAGCCTCAGCATGGGCTCCACCACTCACCAGCTCGGTGGCCTTGGACAAACCCGTTTTTCCATCCAGAAATGGGTTTGATGGTGCTTACGCTGCAGGTTTCTTAGGGGAGATTAACATATAAATAATGGAGTAAAGCTCTTGGCCCATAGTAGACACTCAATAGATGGCAGCTGTTGGCATTTTGTCTCTCCCCACCCACTTTCCCTCTCTTTCTATCCCTCTTTTGCAACGCGCTTTGCATCCCCCAAGCCCACCTTCAATCCACCTGCTGTCTTCCTCAATCTGTGTCTCTGCTTTAGTGAATCATCCCATGAAACTGAGGTGTCTTTTTCTGTGATATCTGCTAAATGCCTTTACGTTTCCCCGTTGCTTATTTTTAAAGCATGGTAGTGAAATTTTTCCATGCCTTGCTACTGGGGTTGACCCATCTTCTCCTACAACCCTTGGTGGAGAGATGTCCTCCCTCGGCAGTCACCTCCGGAGGCCCTGCTCCATGAGACAGCATCTTCAGACCCCATGCTTCTCCATCCCTGCTCCTTTGAACTCCCTTTATCCCAGTTTGCTAAATTTAAACTCTTTTTCCAAAGTGGCCTTGCACTAGAGGGTCTGACCGACTAAATTAAGGCTCTCCTTCCCACTTTCTGTGGCCTTTTAGGAACCCGCCAGCATTAATTACCATGTTTGTCACTGGGTAATAAAAATCTCTGAACTCCCTGCCACAAGATTATCTCTTTAAAGAAATGCAACTCATTTACAGTTAATAACCAGACGCCCCGCCGTCAGCCCACCGCAGCGAGATGATTTATGGCACCTGGGAGGAGCCTGTGCAGTTTTGAGCAGGGGGTCACACTGGACAGCCGTGGTTTTCTCGAGTCACGGGATGTGTCACCCTCTTAGCCCCACCCAGGTTTCTGTGCCTGTTGATTAAATGCTCGCCCCCCACTGCCTGCACCCAGCTCCGGGTCTGCCGAGGCCGCCCCCTCAGTCCCACCAGCACACGCCAGCAGAAGGAGATAACGTTTTTGTCCTCTTTTCCCCTCACAGACCATGTCTCCATTGGAGGACTCGGGGACAGTTTTTATGAATATTTGATCAAATCCTGGTTGATGTCGGCCAAGACAGATATGGAGGCTAAAAATATGTACTACGAAGCCTTGGAGGTAAGACAGGTGCTTGATTCTTTGTGGGTGGGTGGTCACTGGCCACGGGCTCTTTGGGCTGCACAGGCCCTTGAGTGCTGGGGGGCAGCAGGGGACCAGATCAGCAGAGCCTTGCCCACCCCCTCCCCATGGTGGGCTGGCAAGGAGAATGACAAGGCTTTCCACACCCCGTCCTGTGGCTCCTCTGTACACCCCAGAAACTGGGTTGGCATCCTTACTTTACAGACGTGAAACCCAGGTTCAGGGAGGTTGCGTGATTTGTCCAAGGTGTCACAGTAAGTGATGGTCAGTCTGGCTCAGAAACCCAGTCCCCGTTCCCAGGGTGTCTGGGTTTTGGTTAACAGGTTGGAGCCCAGCACTCATCCAGACTGTGACCTGGAGCCCCCAACTGAGGCTGCCAAAGTCAGGCCGGCTGTGTTCTGACAAACAGAGGAGACGGAACTGGCATGCCCAAACTAGGAAGGGCCTCCCTCGGGGGGAGCATCCAGTTCTGCTCCTCCTTATTTCCTGGAAGGAAACCAAGGCCCAGAGAGGGGAAGTGCTTGCCCAAGGCCACACAGCCCAGAGCTGGCAGAGCCAGGTCTGCTAAAGCATCCTCCTGTCCCACACCACTGCTGATCTGTCTGGTGGAGTCATCCATGGGGTGTGGATAAATGGGATGATGGGCTGAGCTTAGTTCCCTCCAAAGAGGGGAGACTGTAGGACAGAGAGGGGGGATTATGGAATCCC
Source organism: Bradypus variegatus (assembly GCA_004027775.1). Taxonomy (NCBI): domain Eukaryota; kingdom Metazoa; phylum Chordata; class Mammalia; order Pilosa; family Bradypodidae; genus Bradypus; species Bradypus variegatus. The sequence continues at coordinate 17,473 of PVKY010000281.1, read as the reverse complement.
ACCCACCCATCAACAGATACCTCTGAGCCTCACTAAGGAAAAGGCACTGGGCAGACCCTGCTCTGTGCTATACACATGGACCCTCACCTTAGTGCTCAGTTTCCCCACAAGGTAAGGTGAGCAGGTTGCATCTACTCTACACCTCCGTGATCTAAGCTGCCACCTTCTGTCCCCTAAACTGGACTCCTGCTTTCCTTCTGCATGCCCCTCCCCAGGTCCATCCTCCACCCAGCAGCCAGAGGGACTGAAAACCCATGGCTCTCCCCTCACTGGCTTCTCTTAGCACTTGGAATAAACCAAACCCCTCAGCTTTGCCCACCAGGTCCCACATGACCTGATCGCTCTACATCTCCTGCACTATGCTCTCTTTACTCCAGCCTTCCTGCTCTTCCTCAGACACACAGGGCTTGTTCCTACCCCAGGGCCTTTGCACTTGCTGTCTCCTATGCCTGGAGTGTCTCACGTCCAGACATTCAGATGGCTGGGCTCCACTTGCCAGTCAGCTCTCACCTTGAACATCATGGACGTTAGCTTTTCCCAGCCACTCTCCATCACATCCGACAGGCTTAGTCTCTTCCTCACCTTTATGAGTATCTAACATTATCTTGTATTTACTTGTTTATTGTCTATCTCCCCCAAATAGAATGTGAGCTGTGTCAGAGCAGGGATCTTGCCTGCTCATTCATCCTATATGCCCTGCTCCTAAGATAGTGCCTGGCACATAGTAAGTGCACAGTAACTGTTTTGTGAATGAATGAATGAATGTATGCTGAAAGGACAGACAGAAAGGTGGGTGGGTGGCTGGCTGGATGGGTGAGGGTGGTTGGTTGGATAGATGATCTCAAAATGCCCTCTGATACCAGGCGTTGGCCACAAAGGGGAGTGCTTTCTTTTACTCTGAAATAGGCCTCCAGAGCCGTGGACCCTTTAAACTGTGGGCTCGGCTTTCGTCCCTGTCCTGTCCCCTGGTCACCAGTGCCTCAGTCATGCAGCAGCAGCTCCTGGGACTCCAGGCCATGCCCCGGCCGCCCCACATTAGCTGAGTCGGGTCTGGCCTGTCACAGGGTTCCGAGGGCGGGTGCACCCAGTGGCTTGGACACACTTCCACAGGGGACAAAGGAAACATCAAGTAAACAAAGTTAACGAGCAGCCCGGCTCTCTCCCCTCAGGGCGCACTGTGGTTGAGGCTTCAAGGAAAAAATGGCCATGAATTATTTACACAACTGGGAGTTTTATGGAAAGCACTTGATTGAACAGGCCAGGACTGGGCTTTGCTCCCTGCCTTTGATCTTCCGGGGGAAGAGCCCGGAGCCTCTCTGACTCGGGGTAGAGGCTGGGCAAGCCCCAGGCTTTGAAGAATGTTCTACTTGTTCTCTGCCTTGTCTGCAAGATGAAATAACTTGGGGAGCTGTAAAATTCCAGCCATGGCCCTGACCACTCACATAGGAGCCTCTGGGGATGGGACCCAGACATCAGGGTGTTGAAACTCCCAGGTGACCCCCTTGTGTGTCCAGGGCTGCGAAGCCCAGAGCAAGGCCAAGGATTCTCACACCTGCTGGCACCCGAGGATTACCTGGGATCACCTGGGAGCCTTCCAGTCTCCCGTGCCTGAGCCCCATGGAGATCTGATGTGCAGCCGGGAGTGGAGCCACCAGCTTAGGCAAGGGGGGTGCAGACAGGTCTGCCGGAGCGCCCCCTGAGTGTCATGGGAGGGGTCAGCAAGAATGACAGCAGAAACTTCTGTCACCAGGGCCTCCCCTGGATAGGTGCTGAGTGCCTTGCCTTATTTGATCTCACAACCACCTGCTGAAGGAGGCGTCATTCTCCCCATATAACAGATGATGAAACTGAGGCCACGGTCACCCAGCAACAACTGCTAGAGCAATCCAGGCCTGACTCCAAACACAGAGCTCCCACCTTCCCTTATTGGCTGCTAGATCCCAGAAGAGCCTGATGTGCCTCCACATTCCTCTTGGGGATGCTCAGATGGGGTCCCCCCACCAGGAGAAGGGAAGGAACAGTCCTTGAGCTCAAGCCCAAGCATCCTTTCCTTTATTTAATCCTCACAACCATCCCAGGAATTGTTATTCCCAATTTTCAGATGAGGAAAGTGGGTCTTCAGAGAAGTAAAATAACTTGCCCAAAGCCACCCAACTCTTAAATTGCAAAGCTGGGATTTCCACCCAGGTCAGTGACTCCTCGCTCAGCTCTGCACCGTCTCTCGCAGCTGGCTGCCAGCCTGCACTGTCTTGTGTCTTGCCCAGATCAGGGTTTTAGGGAGTCTTGCCTTTTATCTTTGCATCTGCTTTTCTCAATTTTACCCTCAGAGAGTCTGGTCTGTAATTTCCTCTTTCCCATCATTACTTAGTTTGGGGTTAACCCTGAATGGAAATAGTTGTAAATTCTGCTCACCTCTGGGAGACAGTCCCAAAGGCATAGACTTCCTGCTACCGTGCTTGGCACTCTGGAATCTCCCCGGGATGTCTGTGTTTGCTCCAAAGTGCTGACAGCTGGTCACGCTGAAGCAGTTTCTTGCCTTGGACTAGCACCAACCGCCTCGCTGCACCTGAGCAGACCCCAGCCCAGCCCCCGGCTCCCAGGCATCCTCAGCGCCCCTCCCTTTTTGGAGCAGGTGCCCTGGCACATCTAATCATCGGTGGAGTCCTGCTGCCAGCCCACCCACTCCAGGCCCTTACAGAATTAAAAACTGATCAAGGAGTGCATTTTGTTCGAGCCCCTTCCTCCCATATGCTGGGCACTGGCTGGATGCTGCAGTAGCAGCTTTTGCCATCCTATAGCTCTCAGAGTCCTGGGAGAGAGACAGACATCGAGAGAAGTACAGGCAAAGATGTATACATGATGTGTGTATACATGCACAGATGTATACACGACGTGGGAGGAGCATTCTGTAGAAAAATCCCAGGATGTGAAGGGAGAGCGACAGGGTGGTAGTGCAGATTTAGATGGAGCATCCTTACTAGAAAGGGTGTCTGGGGGCAGCCTGAAGGCCAAGTTGGAATTAGGGGGCAGAATTGGGCAGAGCCTGGGGGACAAGGAGCAGGGGACAAAGCCAAGGCTGGAGAAAATGGAGACTGTAGAGAGACATTCTCTGACCTTGCTCTACAAAGCAGGACACCTTCCTCCCCAAATTTTTCTTTTTCCCATATCACCCTCTCAATTTGTTTCATTCAAAATGCCAATGATAAATTGGGATTCCTGCAATATCTGATTTTTTATTCTTGCACGTATCTGATTTTGTTGGCAAATTTCTTGTCTCTGCACTAACAGGTGAGCTCCCTGAGGCAGGTGGGCTCCAGCCCGTGAGCTGCTCCCGCCCCCAGCACCCATCACAGCTGGCTCCGAGGAGGCTCTACAGGATATTTGACAGAAGGGGGGGTGTTGTAGTTTGCTAAAGCTGCCATTAGGCAAAATACCAGAAATGGATTGGCTTTTATAAAGGAGATTTATTAGGTTACAAATTTATAGTTCTAAGGCCATAAAGGTGTCCAAGCTAAGGCATTAACAAAAGGATACCTTCACTGAAGAAAGGCCGATGGCATCCAGAACACCTGTCAGCTGGGAAGGCACGTGGCTGGCGTCTGCTGGTCCTTTGCTCCCGGGTTCTAGTTTCAAAATGGTGTTCTCCAAAATGCCTCTGGGCTTCTGTCTCTCTTACCTTCTCTCTCAACTCTGTGCATCCCTGCTTGTTCTCCCAGAGTGTTTCTTTCTAAGTGTCTGGGAGTCCTCTCTTAGCTTCTCCAGGACAAACTCAGGGCTTCATCTCTTAGCTTAGCATCTCCAAACACCCTTCTGTCTGCATCTCCCAGCATCTCCAAGCATCTGGGTGGGCCTGTGTCAGCTCTCAGCTTCTACCGGGGACAAACTCTGGATTACATATCTTAGGTTCTCTCCAAAATGTGTCTCTTAGCTTCTCTGGGCTCCTTTTCTCCATGACCCCTCTTAAAAGACTCCAGTGAACTAATCAAGACCTACCCGGAATGAATTAAATCAAAATTCTCACCCAGAGTTGGGTGGGTCACATCTCTATGGAAACATTCAATCAAAAGGTCCCACCGTACAAGATTGGATTAAAAGATCATGGCTCTTCTGGGGTCCACATGGGCTCTTCTGGGGTCCATAACAGTTTCAAACCGGCACAGGGGTTGAGGGGAGTAGATGCAGGGATGAAAAGAGGCCGGTGTGGCTGGGCAGGGGCCTGAGGAATGGGGTGGGAGACAGGCAGGAAAGGAAGCGTAATAAATCGTAACGTTTATTGAGGACTCTGAGCAGGGAAATATGCTGACCTCAGAAGATACATCCCATTTAATCCTCACGATTCTCTGAAGTAGGTAAAGGCTCTTAATTCCATTTTACATATTAAGAAGCTGAGACACAGAGAGAACATATGACCTGCTCAATGTCACCCACTTGGCACTGGTGGAAATGGGATTTGAACACAAGGAGCCCGCACCTGGCACCACGTCCATCAGGCAGAGGCTCGGAGGCCCCACGGGGCTTTCTCCTAAAGCACCGGGAAGCCACTGTGACGTGACCCGGTCCATGATTCACCAAGTACAGGGATCCCCTGCAGGACAGACTGGAGGGGCGAGAGCGGAGGCAGAGGCCTGGCCGGGGCTGAGAGGTCTGGCCTGAGGGCTGGGTGAGCGGTTGCCCCATCACATCCTACACACCCACACCCCGACATCTTCCAGAGTTCCCACCAAAAAGGAGCGGCTGTTGGGTGGTAGAAGGAGCAGTGCTTGGGGGATCGAGAGGTCTGGTTCTGGTCCTGATTGGTGACCTGGAGAAGCAACTCGACTGCTCGTCTGTAAAGGACACAACCGCCCGTATTCCAGGCTTGTGGCATTAGAAAGTGTACAACAAAGAGCCTGGAGAGAGCAGCTCTTAATTTTCTTTGGGTCCTTTTGGACAACATGTAAATATGTGGACCCTTTCTTCAGAAAATGCACATACACGAAAGCATTCCATACAATTTTCAGGGTTTTCTGGGCCCCCTGAAGCCCATGCACAGGCTTGTTGGGCTGCAGGCTAAGAACTCCTAACAGGACATTATGAAGGATGGTAATATTGAAAGATTGGAGAGAATTGTCCCAGGAGCCGCCTGTGTGCAACATCGCCGCGGGCAGCAGGCCTCAGCCCTCTGAGTGGCAGGCCCCCTGCTGGCACCACCACACAGATCAAGGAGTTCCCTTTGCCTGGGATGAGGGCTCAGCAGAGCTGCATTTGCTCCTGTCTCCAAAATACTCATTTTCCGTCCTTTCTCCCTCCCTTCTCCATGCCCTCCCGTGCTCCTTCTCCCTGCCCAATTCCCACCTTGCTCCCAGGCAATAGAGACCTACTTGCTGAATGTCTCTCCCGGGGGGCTGACCTACATTGCAGAGTGGCGAGGGGGGATTCTGGACCACAAGATGGGGCACCTGGCCTGTTTCTCAGGGGGCATGATCTCCCTCGGCGCTGAGGATGCCAAGGAAGAAAAGAGGGCCCACTACCGGGAGCTCGCAGCCCAGATCACCAAGACGTGCCATGAGTCATACGCCCGCTCAGGTAACCCTGCAAAGGGAAGGGGCAGCAGGAGAAACTCAGGCTAGACACTAGGAAGAACTGGGAAGACCAGCAGACTGGCAATGAGTGAAGGGAACACGAGGTCTTGGAGAAGTCTCCCCTTGGAAGTTATGTCATATTTGAACTAGGGATGTGTTACCCATACCCTGAGATTATACTCTAAATTAAAGGGGAGATAGTAACAGTGCATTGAGCACTTGGTGTGTGCCAGATGCTGATCAACACTTGTCACACAGAGCATCGCTGAACCTCACAACACAGAGGAAGAAACTGAGGCTCAGCTACGATGTGACCAAGGTCCTCCAGCCCTGAGGCAGAAACATTGGCTTCCTGAGCCCAGCAAATTGCTTCACCCTTAGTCTCCCACCCCAAATGTGCCTCTGCCTTTCCCCACGGGCACCTCTCCATTTGCAGGATTTGGGCACCTCTCCATTTACAAGATCCAGCCACCTCCCTGTTCAGCCCTTTGACCCAAGGCCACCAGAGAACTTGGCAGTCTCTTGACATCCTCATCACCGAGTTGTCAAATGCTAGAGACAGAAGTCACGCTCAAGAGCACAAGCCCAACTCCTTATTTTACACATGAGGAAACTGAATCAGCCCAGAGAAGGGAAATGACCTGGCCCAAGTCACACTGTACTTGAGTAGCACCAGGTCTACTGGTGCCCAGGCCCACCTTGCCTGCTCACTCTATAAACAGCCCCCCCCCGGAGAAAACCCCCAGTCCCCAATAACCCCAGGAGATGCCCGCTGTCCAAGTGTCACCTTAGTCGTGGGCGGGAGGACCTGAGATTTGCAGTAGACATCCCTAGCTCAAGTGCTGCTCTGCCACTCGCCAGCAGGGTGGTCTCTGCTCATCTATTCAGTGGAAATAATAACACAGGTCTCACAGGTTGAGGCAGAGGGTCTCACAGGAAAGCACCTGGCCAGCGTTTGCAGCCCACAGTACGGGAGGCGTTTGTTAGCGGCCCTGCTGGGCCCACCCGCGAGGCCTACCACAAACACATCTCTTACTGTTCCTGTCAAATCTGAGTCTCCTGAAACTGTTTCCAGGAAACTGTTGATTTGCAATGGGTCCTTAAAACTAGTCTTCCATCCATTAAGAGCTTGCACTGCCAGGGCCATAAACAGGAAATCTCAGGAATAATAAAAAGCTCGCTGTTTGTCTGTGACAATCAGCACAGCCCATAAAAGTCTGCTTAATAGAGCATATTGTTCCAGCCAGCCCAGCTCGGCCCACGGCCCTGCAACACTCACTCCTGCCCTCACCCCATCAGCAGCTTGGCAAACCGACTGTTTTCCTCTGGAGGCCGGGGAGGGCAGGCTCTGGTTAATTCCTCTTCCATGGAGCCCTCTGTGGAAGAGTAGGATGTCCTCCAAAGCTTTGACCTGAAACTTTCAAGGAAAAGCAACCCAGGGCTTCTCAGGGTCCTGAGCCTAAGTGGAGGAAGGCAGGGCAGCAGACCTGGGCACTCAGCTCACCTGGACAGGATGCACTGGAATTAAATGGAGGAAAGTCTAACTCATATGCCCTAAATTTTGGACCTAGAGAGTCAGACCAGGAAGGGATAGTGCATCAGACAGATTGAGGGTCACATCCCAGCTCAGCCACAACTCACTGTGTTACCTTGGACAAGTTATTTAACCTCTCTGATCCTCAGTTTCCACATGTGAGAGAGATAGTGACATCTGCCTTAGCAATATATATATATGTATACATATATATATTTTTAGGATTTGAAATAATATATGCAAAGCACCCAGCACAGCGCTTGAAATCCTAACTGGTGGCTGCAGTGGTGGTTATAATCATGGTCAATCAGAAAATAGTAGCAGCAAATTATACAAGAACAAAAACAAAACAAGAAATCAACAACAAAACACAGGCCTCACCAGGCCTTTTATATTCAGCTCCCTCTGCCCGAGCAGATACATTCATAGGCAAATGTTCCCCTTGTCTCCAGCTCAGTTTCCCAAACTGTGAGCTCTGGAAGGCTGGTTCTAAAACGGGTTGAGAGCAGTTCCCTATGAAAGGGGTTTTGTGGAGAAGATTATACATTAGCTTACTAAAGGATCTGATAAGTCCTGCAGGCAAGAGACCATTTCACTTTGTTGAGCCCACTGTACCCCAAATATGATTAAACCTTGAACTCCTTCTTGGCTGGTTAACATCTGGCAGGGCTAGTATCTCAAAATACATAGTTGGGGAGCACTGCCCCGAATTTGTCTCCCCAGACTGCTGAGTAGTTCATTCAGATTTTCAGAGTCCAAAACTGCAAAATTCTTGAGGTGTCGCCCAAGAGAGAAGCTGTGCCTTATCAGGCAGCCCCTGCAGGGCCCACCCTGTGCCAGACCACGATTGGGCATTGCTCCGATTGGGCATCGCTCCGGCCAGGGCTTCCTGGATTGCTGATAGTGGAATGAAGGAGGCGGGAGGGCTGACCCAGGCCCTCTGCTTGGTCATTCCCACAGACACCAAGCTCGGGCCCGAGGCCTTCTGGTTTAACTCGGGCAGAGAGGCTGTGGCCACCCAGCTGAGTGAGAGCTACTACATCCTGCGGCCCGAGGTGGTGGAGAGCTACATGTACCTGTGGCGGCAGACTCACAACCCCATCTACAGGGAGTGGGGCTGGGAGGTGGTGATGGTGAGTGGGTCCGGGGGCGGGTATCGAGGTGCCGGGCACCCCTGAGAATTCCTAGCTGGTGTCCAAAACCCCCTAGCTCAGGCACTAAGAGGAGGGTGAGCCAGGCTGGCATCAGGCTCAGGTTCAGAGTGCAAAGGGTCAAGGTCACTGTTGGAGAGCCAAGAGTCCCAAGCAGAGCAGGTCAGAAATCTGTGAAGAGAGTTATGGTAGTTGTCCTAATTTGGGGACTGGGGCCCAGGTGTGGGGCAGACTTAGAGGGCCAAAGGCAGGGAGGCAGCCGGAGGGGGCCACGGGCATAGTGTTGTCCTTTCTTTCCCGGCAGACACTCTTCTGGCTCTGATTTCTCCTCTCCAACAGGAACTGGCCTCCAGGCCAGCAGCCCACCTTCAGGCTCTTCCAAAGCCAGCCCAGCCCCAGGCAGCCCCCACCCCTTGCTGGGCCCCGCCCCCAGCTAGATGCCGAAGGCAGGGCTGGGATTCCAGAAGGTACCTCAGTGGATGCCTCTGTCCTCTACACACACGCACACGCACACACGTGCCAAGTCTCTGAATGACAAGGCAAGACCAGCTCTAGGAGGCGCTCGCTGTCCCGGGGAGAGCCACCCTCTCAGAGTGTCATACTCAGGCAGGCACGACGGGGCAGCAGGTTAGTTCCCATGACCCATGAATCTTGATTTATCGGCCCTGTGTCCTCTTGCTTCTCCGAGGCCCTGGTTCTTGACCTTCAAAGGCCCAGTGTTTTTTGTTCCTGGGCTCAGCTGACCCCTCGGTGGGTAAAAATCGCATGTACATACAAAATACAATTATATACAGAAAAGTGGGTGGCTTAGTGGCCCAGCCACCTCCAGCTCTGGGACCATGTCCCTGCAGAGAATCCCAACCCATGAACGTTCCCAATGGCCTTCCTCTACCCCTTCCACTGCTCTGGGTGAATTTGTCAGATCATTTTAGGTTTCCTCAGAGGCAAAGAGCAGCTTCCCACGAGGAAGGCAGGCCCCGGAGACTAAGTCCTCAGCTCTGGGGCCAGGGGCAGCTGAAACCTGAAAGAATAATTAGGCCTGGGGGCTTGTGCAAATCCCAGGGATCCCCATAGAGAGGGGGCCTGTCTCTCCCGAGCTCTGGCCGCAGGGCAGGCCCGAGTCCCCGTGGGCTGCTCCTCTCTCCGTGCTAAAGCCTGCCTTCCTATCCCCAGGCCTTGGAGAAGTACTGCCGGACAGAAGCCGGTTTCTCCGGCATCCAGGACGTCTACAGCAGCATTCCCAACCACGACAACAAGCAGCAGAGTTTCTTTCTAGCGGAGACACTGAAGTGAGCTGGGGCTTGGTCGGTGTGCTTTCCAGAGGCAGCGAAGGGCTTTTCTCAAGGATGGGCAGAGGGGGTCAGTTTTCCCCTCCCCTCACCAAGAGTCAAGATCTTGGGCACAGGAGGGCCCCCCAGATGGATGGAGGGGTTGGGATCCCCAGGGGTTTGGCCCAGTTTCTCCACTGGGAAAGTGAGGCCAGGGGTCAGGGAGGCTGGGCTGGATCAGCCCCCTAGGTATCAGCTGAGTGATGTGCTCCACTCCCTCTCTTTCTTGGGGTGGAAGTCAGCTACTCCCTTCCTTGCTGTTCCCCAAGCCAGCCCTTTGTGCTTTAATCCTTAAGGCTGGATCGAATGGTCAGTTCCTTCCCCATGGCCTGGGAAGCTGCGGTTCTGGAGTCACAACTCCCTGTTCGTTTTAGTGCCGTAACATCCACTCATCCTTGTGTGCAGAGTCTCTTCAAGAGGCACAGGAACGAGCAGCACAGGAGTTTGGACTGGTGCAGCACTCCAGCTGCCCTGCATGAAAGGAAAATCTAGGCCATAATGGGCCCTAGCAGGGCTCACACATGGGGCCAGGCAGGAAAAGTACCTGAGTGGGGTTGGGGGACAGAGCCAGGTTTACACCAGGTTTGTCTGACCCCAAACTCAGTGCCGTCCTCAGCATCCCACTGCCACCTTCCTGGGTCTAGCCCTCCCAGCTGTTTTCAGGTCTTGGACCTCCCTGTGCCCTGACCCCCAGGCCGGGTGCCTAGACTTCTGAGGTCCTGTGCAGTGGGTCCCCCTTCTCCAAGGAGTCTCTGACAGCTGTGCTTGCTTCCCTGCCCTGCCCTGGGCCCAGGTATCTCTATCTTCTGTTCTCTGAAGATGACGTGCTCTCCCTGGAAGACTGGGTGTTCAACACCGAGGCCCACCCACTGCCAGTGAAGCACGTGGACAGCGCCAGCAGGGCCAGGGTCTGACACTGCCCATCTCCCGGCAGCTTCCGGGGATGCCACAGAGACGCCTTGCCTTTTCGGGATTCGGGACTATTCTCGAAGGGCCTGGGAACGTGGGTCCCATCCTGGGCAGACCCAGGGCAGGTCTGGCGGACAAGCAGCTTCTTTTCCTCTATGAGGAGACAAGGACTCGGAGACATAGCGAGTCAGACAAGGGCCACAGTTACCGCAGGCTCCAGACATTCCTTTCTACGGAGAATTTCTATGAAACCCACTCACTCGCCATTCCAGGGCCAAAGGACATCGACCCCACATGCTCACTTCACTTCCTTTCAGTTATGTTCTGTTTTGGTTTTTGCTTGATTTTGCCTTTTCTCTACTGGTGGGTTTTATTACAGTTATATAGTTTTCAAAATCATGTGCTTTCTAAGACAGTGTCATCCTGATTGACTAAACTTTAAAGTGTTTGCACATGCACACACACACACACACAAATCTTGACCCCATTTTCTATATTTTAAATGCCTTTTACCCAGCATTTACTATCTGTTCAATTCTGTGTCATTTACCCTTTAATTTGAGGAGGGGTTCCCCTTTGATTTGGGTCTAAGTGTTACAACTCACTAGTACTATTTTCATTATTGTAATGCAAAAAAATCTGTGCACTAGAATAAAAGAGTTTATTGAATAAAAAATATGATTGGGCTCATTACACACCAGTGATTCCTGGGAAAACCATTGCAATGTTATCATCAGAAAGACTAATCAACAAGCAGTTGATTTAAGGTATAATTTAGTCAATGAGGAATTGGTTTTTAAATTGGTCCTGGTATATTTAGGAGGTGTGAGGCCAACCCTTTAAATGGAGCTGGATATTTTATATGCAGGTGGAGGCTGGGAAGAGGCCCAGAAAGGGGGGGGCTACTTGCCCGAGGTTGCACAGCCAGTAAAAGGCAGCAGTGAACCTGGCCCCTGCAGTCTCCTGACCTCCCTAGTCCCATGTTTATCTCTTTGACAGTTCAGCAGATATTTGGTGAGTACTTCCCATGGGCCAGACACGGGGTGAGATCAGAGACAGCATTAGCCACACAGTCATCAGCCCTGACCCCTGGGAGCCTCTACAGTCAAACAGGGAGGGAGCTGTCATGTCAGTCGACGGCAGTAAACTAATGGTGAGTGGCATGAAATGCTGCCGGTCCCACTCTTTCCAATTGCCACCCCCAGCTCCCCTGGGAGGAGGCCTGAAACACCGAGGCCCTTCTGCAGAGCTGGGAGTTCTGGTCCCAGCACTGAAGTAAGAGGTCCCCACACATACACACACACTCCCTTTGCAGCTTGTCCATGAGGCTGAATTCACAGGATAATTTTGAGGCCTTCCCATGCTCAGCCTCTTCACTGTGGCTCTGTTAGTAGATCTGAGCAGCCCCTGGGCAGTTGGGGCTCTGGGTCTGGTGACCTGGCTTTAGGTCCCTGCTGTGTGAACCCGGGCAGGTCCCTCACTTCTCTGGGCCACACTTTTCCAGAAAATGGAAGGAAGGACCTGCACCCCACAAGGTTGCCATGAGAATAAATGGGATGACCCTTCCCTGTTCTGGACATTCGGATCCTTCCCTATTCTGGAGATTCAGAGCTATAGGTGAGCCCTGGAGTTTGGTAACCAAGTCACTGAATCCAGCAGATCACTTCCCTCTTGACAGGCATCAAGAAAGTCTGGCTCTAGCAAGCAACCCACTTGTGTCCATTTAAAAAAAAAAAAGCAGAAAAAACCGTTTCACTACACAAATATTGTAAGAAAATTAAGTAACGATTAAGCAGAGAGGAAAAGCATATACCACCTACCCACCAGAATGGATATTATTGTATTTTCTTCTAGACCCTTTTTCTATGAATATATGGAGTATATATTTTACAAACATGGTATCATACTATGCATACTGTTTTATAACCTGCTTTTGCACCTAATGATATTTTGTGAACATGTGTCTGTCAACAAATACACATTTTCCTCCTTGCTCTGCCTGGTTGTGTAATACTCCGTTCTGTGCTGCATCATTCTTTATTGATCTTGGCCCCTATCACTGCGCTCTTGGATTTGTGTTACTTTGGGTTCTCAGCTGCAAATAATGGAAGCCAACTTAAAGGGAAAAAAGGGAATTCATTGAAATGCCACATGATAGCCAACTAGATCTTGGGAAAGAGCAACTAGCCAGATCTCAAGAAGGACAGAATGAGGGGTTTGCCAGGGATCTAACTTGTCAGAAGCTGGGGGCAGCCTCCTCACTACTGCCTTCGGGATGGGTGAATCCAAAAGTTTCCAGATGCTACTGTCTCCCATTCAAGGACCCGAGCTTCCCACACCCTGGACTGGCCATGTGCCCACCCACAGCCAACAGATGGAAGGGGCATCTTGACTGATGGACCCACCAAGAGCACAGGCAACGGGCAAGGGGTGGTTCCCCCAGAAAAATGCAGGTTTGTTACCAAAAATAAGGGGACCTGTGTGCTGCCGGCAAAATCAGCAGCACTGTTTGAAGGTTTTGGTTTTATTTTTTTCAGTATTGCAGAGAGCCATGAGCAGCATACATCACCCTTGTCTGATTAGTTCCTTAGAATCAACTCCAAGGATGCCTCTTGGTTCTCAAAGCCACTTTGCAGTTCCCCAAGGCCCCAGGCTCCCCCACTGGGCCCATGTCGCTGTCCCTCTCCTCAATCCCCAGCACTCTTGTCCTCTGCTTTATCACTGGGAGTGAGCTGTAAAAATGAATATTTAAAAATTCATCTTCCAGGAAGGCTCTTGCAGGTGGAGAAAGAACATCCTTTTGGCAACTTAACTCCATTCCAGGGATAAAAATAAGTAGGACCCAAGGTAGGCTGAGAGGAAAGAAGGAATTAAGGGATGAGTCAGCCTCATGGAAGGTAGGACAGAGCCTAGTGACAGCTAGCAAGCCAGATTCCCAACAACCTGATCCTTCTCCAGGAGGGAGCTGCGGTGTCAGCGCACTGCTGCCAGCTCATTTTACCTCCCGTCTTCCCCCTCGCTGCGGATGGAACCACTTTTGCACCTGTTTCTTCCCCCATGGGCCTGATGCCGGTTCAGTCCCAGAAGCTTCATTAACACCTGACTCCAGGCACTGCGGTCTGCGGAGCATCGCACACCCCTGGGGTCGGGGCGGTGGGTCCTCTGCCAGAAGCCTCCCTTTCGGTGACCGTATGTTCATTCAGATTGGCCCCGTGCATTACACTGTGTCTTGGGCGATTTGCACAGTTGAAAAGCCAAATGCGTTGGGAAGCAAAGCAAAAACAGAAAACCCCTTTTCAAGGCAGCAACCCTCAGATCCAAGCTGTGGTCTAGGCTCTTTTCCTTCTGCTTTGGGGAGGTGACCCCACCGTGGTCTGAGGTGATGCCAGAGACCGGAATGGGCCAGCCCCCACCAACATCCACCCCAGGGGTCTGTCCTTGGAAATATGTATGTCCATCAGGTGGCACCGAATGCTCAGCCCTCTGTGACTAATGCTTAATTGCACACCACTGGGGGGAAGGGGACTGACGCTAGTTTTTGTATCTAAAAATAGTTCTGGTTTCCTATATTTGGGGCAGCGTGTTGCTCTCGCTCAGCCTGTCTCTAAGTCAGACCTTCTCAAACTTGAATGTGCCTGAGTCACCTGGGGATCTTGTTAAAATACAGGTTTACAGTCAGTGGGTTTGGTGTGGACCCCGAGATGCTGCATCCCTTGTGTGCTCCCAGGGGATGCTGCCAGTGCTTGAGCCACACTTGGAGTAGCAAGGCCTCGGTTAAAGGCCCCTCTTTTTGGATTTTGTCCTCCATTTGTGACCCTGGAGTTGGGAGCACTCCAGAGTGAAGTAGAGAGGCTCAGGGGTTGGGATGGCATCTCCAGGTACCTTTTGCTGCAGAGGGGCCTATCTCAGAGCAGGTACATCTGTCACCTGGGTCAGCAGCTCTCACTCTCTCTTCCAGGACATGCAGGGACTTTGATCCAGCAGGAGCAGGCTTGCTGATGGCTTAGAACCATGTTGGCCAGTGGAACTTTCTACAGTGATACAAAGTATCACTCAGAAGAGAAACACCTATTAGACCTCCAGGGGAGGGGTCTCACCACATGGCAGGTACCAAAGAGCATACAGATGGCTGCCACCAGGAGCAGCAGCCCTAGGGACCCGGCAAAAGCATGAATCAGGGGCACCAGGTGGAGCAACACAGAGCACACAAAACAAGACTAGTGGGTCAGCTTCACCAGTGGGTGTTTGCCTCCATGGCCAGCAGGTCTCGAGCCGCAGCCATTGCAGGGAGATGGCCTACATGCAGCTCTCCTGGTGGGGGGACCCCTCCCCATCCCTGCCAAGAACAGGTATAGCAGTGGGGGTGGCCCAGGTGCCATGCTTTCGCCAGACAGTCCCCAGTGAACATTTCCATGTGCTCAGGGCAAAAGGAGAAGGAAAGTGCCAGCAAGCCACTATCTGCAAGACACCCCCAAGAAGGGAGTGAGCCTGCATTTATGATCCCACCCTGGGAACCACGCTAACTCATCTGGGCCTGAGCACAGGGTTTATTGTGGGTCACAGGAAAAGGCAGCAGGCTGCACTGGGACTGTCCCCTCCCACAGAAATGCCTCTATCCATGTGGCCCTACAGCCACAGGTAGGGACTGAGTGTTTGAAATACAGCTAGTGCAACTGAGGAACTCCATTTTTGAATTTTATTTCATTTTTGTTAATTGAAATTCAAACAGCCATATGAGGCTAGTGGCTGTTGTTTTGGACAGCACAGGATCCAAACTTAGGAAGCCACCCAGCCGCTCACTCCCCTCCCGCCCCCATGGCCCCTCCACCACCTGCATCATTGCAAAAATACTCTTAGCACAAGACGTATTGTTTGGGGACTCAAGAATTCCCCTGAACATACCTGGTCATTTTTATACTCATTCTAGCCTCTGACTGTTTTCTGCAAAGCCTCCAGCTTTTGTTTTGTGTTGTTTTGTTTCCCTCATTCACTGTCTGCAGGTGGTAAACAGTAGGTCAGGTGGAAGGTCAAAGAGGCAGAGGGGCCTGACGGGACAGGACCAGCCCAGACAGGGAAACCCAAAGGACTTGCGTTCAGTGCCACCCTGCCCTTTTCCCAGGCTGTGTGACATCAGGCAAGCCCCTTAACCTCTCTGAGCCTCCATTACGCCACCCGTGGAGGGGGAAGTCATTTCAAGGGTTAATTGGACTCCCAGGTACAGGAACTCAATCCATGGTAGCATTGAAGGTTATTGTTATTATGTGAACACTCTTTGTAAACTATGAAACATGGCATAAGTATGAGACAAAACACTGCTGTCAAAAATTCTTCTTTTTAAACAAAATGCTCTGAAATTTGGAGGAAACTGCATCAACCAGGCCCAGGAGACAGACCAAACTCTCAAAGCAATAAATCTGAACATTTTCTGCTTTCCGCGTTGAGAAGCATTTTGCCATTAGCCCCAGAACTACAGAAACTGGAAAATTAGGATAAATATTTGTTGACCATCCAAACAAAGGCTTCCAGGGGCCGGCCTGGTTGTGGGGGAGGCTGGGCAGGGGCTGAGGGAAGAGGCCGAGTGCTTGAGGGAGAGGTGACCGGCCAGCAATCTGGCAGGGGCATGTTTGAGGTCGGATTTGTTGATCCTCACATCGTTCACACTTACCGGAGTCCCTGCTAAATTCTTTCTACAACTTGGGAAGGGAGGCAGGGCAGACAAAGGGGACACCCCCATTTACAGAAGGGGAAACCGAGGCCCAAAGAGACTTTCCCAGGTCAAACAGCCTTTCTTGGCCCTGGGCTGCCTCCACCCAGGCCGTAGGGGTCCTGGCCATTCCCTGCGACTTCGTCTCCCACACCCTGGCTTAAATGATCCCAAGTCTGGGGCGACCCTCATCCTGGTTTGCTCATGACAGTTTCCTTTTTTTCTGTTGTCCCTGCATAATAATACAGTGTCCTCTTCACTCTCAAAAGCATCCCAATTTGGACATTAAGTTATATGTCCTCCCTGCCCAGGACTCATAGGCAGGTGAGAGGTGGGTGGGTCTAAGTAAAACTGGTACCTGAGGCGTCTCTCCGAGAAGCCTTCAGGGCTCTGGGGAATGGTAAAATAAATATCGCAGAGAGTCTTTCCTTTGGGAACCAAGCTAGAAACTCCTCATGTTCTCACAAACCTCCAGGCCTTTCCATGTGCTGCGGCCCCTGTGTGGACTGTCCTCTACTACCCAGGTATCCCCACTAAACGCCTCTTCGGTCCTAAAGGCCGCCCTCAGGTCACCTCCTCCAGGAAGCCTCCCCGGGCTCCTCCCTGCCCCTGTCTCAACATAGGCTTAAAAACATACTAGGGTGAGAGTGGTCTAAGGGTACATCGACTGAGGAACAGAATGGTGAACCATTGTGTGTGCATACAATGGAATATTGAGCAAGAAGGAGTGAAGCTGTGAGATACTTGATGAGGTGAATGGAAGCTGTAGACAGCATTGTGAGTGAACTAAGCCAGAAACAAAGGCAAACACTATGATACCTCACCAATCTGGACTAACTACAATGTGTAAACTCAGAATTGAATCTTAGAGCACAGCTTATCAGGGGAACGCTTATTGTAATGGTCCCCCAGACTATAAGTTCTTACAGCAGTCCCATCTATTCCTGAATTGTAATGGCTCTCTCCAGATTCCGAGATGCTGAGCCTTTTGTGTGTAACCTGATGGATCCCTGGAACTTTGGCTATCTGTGTGACACCTGAAACTCAGAGCTAGATCTCGGCAGATATGAATGTCAGTATTAGCAAATACAGCAACTGTTAAAAGCTGAAATAGAGTCCAGATTTCAACTAGAGAGATGAATGAAGCAGATGCAGTTAGGACTAGGGCAAATCAGGCCAAAAGGTAAAGGACAATACTGACTGCATTTTAAAACTTCAAATTCCATGTGAGACTAAAGGAAGAGATGTTTAGTTGTTACAAGATCTATATTTCCTTAACAATTTAA